>JAZHYW010061478.1:0-45140 GCA_037355805.1 Ixodes ricinus
CGGTCCCATCTCCGCGTTCATCTCCGGTAGACGCCCTCCAAAGTGCCCATCGAGGTATGCGGGAAAACAGCACCTGATCTCTGGTTTAAAGAGACAACAAGCAGAATTTTACCGCACTTGCTGTCACGCGTCGAGCCGTGTCTGATGGTGTATTACAAGATTTATACCCTAGAAATGGTCATGCGTCCACTTGCAGCAACTGGGATACTGATATTTTATAGCAACGAAGGGATTATAGGCAATAATTACCACGGCTCTTATATCTCCAACGAGCTCGACGCCGGGGGCTAATTTCTTTTAAACAATTAGATGCGACGGACGTGGAATCGTTCCAAGCCGGAATATAATTAAGTGCAACCCGGTAGCAACGTGCTCTCACGCAAATGAGCATGGACACGGGGATGGAAGCGAAGAGCCGTGGGTCCTTTTATTAGCAAACCGCTTGCGACAGCGAAGTGGTGGATCTGCTCACCCCTAGTAAATGCTAAATCGAAAAAAAAATTATATGCCCGGACTGTCTAGCCGTGTTTACGTTCCACTGGGATTATGACGGTTCACGTTTGCACAAACCCTATATACATTATCGATTATTTTCTAAAGTATTAAGTTTCCTTACCCTTTTGGGTCTTTATACGCAATCAGTTCTTTTAGTGTTTTGGCCCCTTTTCAGTTTGAACTGCATCTGCATCTCAGACCGAAGTGCGCGACGTTTCGCTTCTGCGATTCTAGCTGTCAGAGTCAGCTAGGGTATGCAAGAAAAAGTGTGGCTATAGCGAAGGTGTTGTATTGCCCAAAACAGCCTAATAAATTAATCCTGTACTTGTTTTAGATGCGCATGCCTAACACAAACCCTGGTTTATTAGAAACGCTACAGGTCTGTGTTTGAAAATAACGTTAAAACGCGTTTCATGTAGGAATTGTTGCTCATTAATTAGGTGATGCGCTTTAAAGCATCGAGATTTTCCAGTGGGAAAAGACGCCACTTAGGGATGCGCCAATCACTATAGATTGGCGCATCCATGTTGAACAATAGAAAATACTGAAACCGCAATGGTTCAATCAAAACTATATGGCGATTTGTGCTGCCTTCTGCAATATCATCAATGTAAACAGAAGCATAAGTTAATGCACGCGTCGTTGCACGTATCTAATAGGAAGTTTTTTATCTCAATAATGTTAGTTTACATTGATGTGCTGATTTAATGTCAGAATATTAATATGTAAATAATAAAAGAATACTTACACTAATGCAGGTTAGGTACACGTAGCAGAGCGCGTTGGATGGAGTATGATGAACAAAGTGGTTCAGCATAGCGTAATGGGCATCATTTAAAAGTAGTTGCTCGTTGGAAAGAACTGTGTGTGTCTGTCCTTCGTATATTTTCTGTGTTTTCATTACTTTCAGTATCAAATGCAGGTTAAGTTACAACTTTAAAAATGCACTGGGCTGGCGGAAAGGGGATTTCACACAAGCACGCAACGACGGCATAAAGATAGTGCAACTAGTCAAAAACTTTAAAGAGGCGAAACTTGCTGCCGTCCAGAACAGGACACTCCTTTGAGGTCTTCTTAGAATGTTCGACGTCTGAAGCTAAAGCCGCTACGTTCGTCGACCGATTCGCACATTGAGCTCACCATGCGCGAAGAAGTTGAAAGCCAATTGGAGTTGAAAATACTCTCGTTTGAAGTCGGTGCCTTTGAGCGAAGACCGACTTTTTACGTGCACACGTCTTGAATCCCGTATAAGGGATCGTTGATTTTCCCTGACGAGTGACAATACGTAAATAGCCCAAGTTTCCGGTGCTTCAGCCTTCTAATGCTTTCTAATAATGCAAGCTGAAAGGTGTGTGGTTCTATCAAATTTGGCATTATTTCCCTAAGTATCTATATCAATGTCGCTGAGACGTACTTATGTATAAAAGGTAGAGTGCATCTTCAATTTAATTATTGACTTTTATTTATCATTGTTTCGATTTATTGCATCGCTTCGGGATGTTTATGTTATTTAAACACTCGTTTGTAACTATTACTTTATGAAATTATCCAAGTAGATGCAGCACGGTACTTTTAATCTTCAAAGCAATGATGGGTTTGACGTCTTCCTCGTCATGTTGCGGAGAAATGACAGGGTATAAATTATTTGTATCATTTTTAGATAGAGCCAATCATCATTTCATTAACATAATCATCAGTAGTATACAAACAAATACTCTTGCTATATATTTATTTCGAATATACATGCATTCACTGAGAGACGCGCATAGTGCGCGGTGGTTTTTAGTTTCCGACGGATGTCTTATTTTAAAATAGCAAAGTACCATGTTTATAAACATAATATCCGAGCAATACGTGATGTAAAGTGACACGACAGTTTTAAATTGTTAACAATGCGATCCTAATAAAAAAAATTGAGAGGAAGTTTGAATGTTGGCGGAGCAGTTTCAGTCAATGGCTTATGCAGAAGTTTGTGACACGCGGTCACACGGGAGTCTTTCAACAGTCAGTTTACTACAGAGAAGCTGGAAATGCAAGAAAAAGCACCCCTTTAAATAAAGATAATTTATGAAATCATGCGACTTAAAGAGCGACGAAATTGACGAAAGAGCAAATCAGGGGGGGAAAGAGGAGAAGGGAACGCGGCTCACCCGCGGTGGCAGCCGATTAGAAAACCGCTTACGTTGCCAGCAACGAAGAAGTTGCTGCCGCACGGCGGACTGAGTGTTACTATCTTTTAGTTTGGGAAAGAGAATGTATTGTTGTGTTACATATGTCGCCTGCCAACACAAACAACTGAGTTTAATTATATTAATTTTGTTTACTGGTTCGAAACCTTAAAAGCGGGCTTTCGACAACTTATTGCTTCCGTAATTTCCAGAGTACACAAGGCAGTTATCTCGCTGATCTGGTTTCGGTTTCGGAGACCGTGAGTCCGGCACAAACCGTGAACGTTCCAGGGTGGACGTTCCAGAGCAGGGTAAAATACAACCACACGGCCCACCAAGAGCAAACGCATAGCTATCGCAAATCTTGGCTTGTGATTGCGCCTTTGTAGATCATCTTATCCCCCCCCACCCTTTTTTAATTTTTTTAAATATTAGTTTGGGTGTTGCAGCAGTAGCGTCACGAGAGTCAGCGGCACCCGGGGCGGTAGCCTGCCGCGACCCCCCCCCCGCTCTCGCATAGCCCGCCGCGACTCCCCCACCCCCCCCTCCCTCGTGGCCGCCGCGACACCCCCCTGAGCGCTGCACTGGGCGGACAGCCCCCCCCGCTCCCCCTTGTGACGCCACTGAGTTGCAGGCCACCCGGTATGGGCCTTCGGCCTATCTGCGACACCCCGTCTCTCGAGCCGAAATAAATGAAATACAGGAGACGCGCAAACGACGGGTTATAACAAAATCGTCTGCGTATTCGCACGCCTCGCAAGCGCTTTCCCACTCACCTTGCGAAAAGCGCGAGACACGGAGTCCGCACCGTCCCGACTTCCCAGACTTTTACCTGCTTTAGAGCAGTTTGTACCTGCTAGTAGGTATGTGTACTGAAATTTGAAACTAGGGGCAATGCCAGAGAGAAGAGAGACGAAGTTGGGAAAGCTTGCTCGCTCTTCCCTATTTCTGAACTTTCAAGTGATTGTACCATATTAAATGCACCAACGCCTCCTCCAAAAACAAATAAAAAGCACTATGTTCACTACGTAAAAAATGGTCTCAGTTCAGTGCGTCTGTGGGCAGGTAGGAAATCTTGCCCAAATTTATTCACACCGCATGATGAGCGCAACAAACTCACACGAGATTTACAGGAAAAATTTAAATATCGGTGATAACTTAAGTTTCCCTGAAATTATGTATAACCGGTCGTTTGCAGGACCGAATCATCTACTCGAGGCGGTGCGCGTCGCTGTGCAAACACGTCGCTGCGAAACGCAGTCCAACAACGCAGAGCATAAAAGCGGCAGATTTAGGACAACAATCCGGAGTCCATTGTTCAATTAAAACGACGTAATTTTGTTGAAAACGCCCGCACCTTTTTACTCACGGTATGCGTCGGGAATCTTCGACGTTTTGAAACGGAACGAAGGAAGATTTGCTTATAAGACGCTCGCCCCAGCTGGACTGGATCAGCTGACGACGACGGAACTGAACCCGTTAAACTCAACGCCACAACAACCAATTTGCGCTCCAGGTTAATGTGGCTTTCTACCTCAAGCACCGCACACACACCACGAACGTTTCAGCTCTTTGTCGCATCGCCGTGTTGCACCAAACAGAACGAGATCGCCGCAGTCAACGCAGTGCTGTCCTGAACCTTGGCTTATGGTCGCGCACTCGTGGATCCGGCGACTCCCTTCGCTTCAAAGCACACACGACGATTACGAATGACACTTTCCGTCTTCCGGGAACATCACAGGGCACTTCTCCGGTCACATCCTCGCTACATGTGTTCGCAAACAGCGGAGCTTCTGGCTTCCCGGCGAAGCGAAACAACGTGCGTTGTTGCTGGCTTCCCGTCGAAGCAAAACAACGTGCGTTGTTGCCAGACTTGCTCCGACCATACAAAAACAACGAAAGCAAACCGGCTCTAGCTTCCAGCGTACATCGGCGTTGCCCCGTTGCCAGATTTTCTCCGTCAGCTTTAACTTAAAGATGACCTACAGATGCAACAACACTGGTACCGAGTTTTCTCATGGCGGCCAGCATGGAGAGCCGTAAATTCTGAGGAGGTTGCATGGGAAGCGGCGGCAGCTTCCCCCTGGAGCAAATAAATCCACGGATTGGTACCATTGTGCATACTTCATTCAGAAATGAAAGGAAATCCTAAAGTTTGAAACACGAGGGACCAGAATTGCGTCAAGTCTAGACCGCAAGCCGCGTAACCATAGCGACCGCCGCTGACACTATGACGTGGTCGAATGCCCCGCCGCCACTCGCAACATCAGCGACGGTTGCTATTACCCCGCAGTGCGCAGGACGCGATGCGATTTTCGCTCCGCACTGTTTTACGCTTCAGAATAGACAAAAAAATTGTTTCGAGGTCGTGTGCGTGAATTATCCAGCAGTGTTTAGGATAGTTGACCTGAAATACCATTCGGTATGTTCTTAGTGTCAACTTGGTTTTCTCTCCTAATTTCTCGTTTCTATTTCCTTGATCGTCCTTTCTTCTGTTCCAATGAAAAATGAAAGCCGTTTACAACTCCCTGTAACGCCGAATTAGAGCGCAGCTCTTGAGGAGAGGGGAAGGCACGGGGGGGGGTCACGTGACCTTGGGGAGGGTGGGGTCACGTGGCCTGGGGGTCACGTGACCTCAAGGAGAGGGGGGGAGTTTCCCCGCTAAATCTAGCGGGGAAAATTTCCGCTAAATGTAGCGGGGAAAATTTTCCGCTAGATCTAGCGGGGAAAATTTTCCGCTAAATTTAGCGGGGAAAATTTTCCGCTAGATTTAGCGGGGGAATTTTTCCGCTAGATTTAGCGGGGAAATTCCGCTAGATTCTCCGCTAGATTTAGCGACGGCGGCGAACGGCGTCGCCGTCAGCGTCGCCGTCGTCGTAACCGCGCGGTGCATGATGGGTAATTTTCCCCGCTAAATTTTGCGGAAAATTTTCCCGCTAAATCTAGCGGGAAATTTTCCCCGATAAATTTTCCGCTAGATTTAGCGGGCAAATTTTTCCGCTAAATTTAGCGGAGGAAATTTTTCCACTAGATTTAGCGGGGAAAATTTCCCGCTAGATTTAGCGGGAAAATTTCCCGCTAGATTTAGCGGGGAAAATATTCCGCTAGATTTAGCGGGAAAAATTTTCCGCAAAATTTAGCAGGGAAAATTACCCATCATGCACCGCGCGGTTACGCCGACGGCGACGCCGACGGCGACGCCGTTCAAGCCGGAAACGTGGCGCCTAAGAGCTGCGCTCTAAAACATGGCGGAACCAAAGACTTTTCCATAATCGCCGACAACTTAAGAAACGCATGCGCATCTGGCTGTCCACGGTGTCGCGCTTCCGCGCTGCGGCGAGAGAGAGCTGACACTGACGCACCGAGATACCGGATTCCCAGAGACAGCAGAGACGGCTGCCTCCGCTGTCTCGAAGGCTGTCAATGGCGATAGATCGCTCTCCCCAATTTAAAGAACAAAAATCTCCGAGGGTCCTCGCATCCACCAGTCTTTACTACGCAAAAGCTGTTAGATTTTCTTTGAGTAAGTTTAATGTCCTGAAAAAATATTTGGTACTGACCTTGGTTGCGGGCTCATTAACGATTGCACAAATACTATGATGCCCATAAATGGTCACTTCAATTAAAAACAATTAAGCGCATTAGCAGACGCTCTGCTTGTTCGCTCTTTTCCTTTCGACTTTCCCTTTTTCCTTTTTCTTTTTATTTGGCCCCACTGGTCCTATTTTTGTCTCACGCTATAGTATGCATGATTTATTTTGGTGCTCGTCACTGTCACACGCATTCCTTGGTGTTTGGCCTGAAAGATACCCTTTCCAAAATCCGCGCCAGCACCTATCCTCCATTGCTTGGTGACGTACTCTGAGCATGGATTGGACACAAATTTGACGTCAGCATTCGGTGAGGACTCGGACCCAATCACCAGCTTCGTGAGCGACCAACGGTGACAACGAATGTTGCTCGATGGACTTTTGACAAAGGGTCTATTAGGCGGTCTCTTAATAAGGTGATAGTTTTGGCCAGTGATAGCAAACGGACGAATACGGTGACGCCATGACAATGCTCATTTGTCGCTGCCTGATTGGCTGCAGCATATCGTACCGTCGGCACGCGGACCTACTTTGTGTTAAATAATATATAGCTTCAGCGAGGACCAGATATACAAACTTGAATATATTTCAAGTTATCTCTAACCACATGTTACAAAATCGATTTTTGTCATCGTGGCAGTTTTTTATAGAGGAAGCACAAATGTTGTTATTTTTTAACTTTAATTGGCCAAACCAATGAGGACGTGTCTTGCTTTCAGCAAGAATCACGATGCTCAACTGCAAGGATGGCCGTAGCTTACGCAGTTTGTTTTTCGCTGTACCTGTGTCAAATTGTTATGGCTGTTGTTCAATGAGGCTTGCAGAGGCCGACCATTTATTGAGAAATTTCCAAGTCCTCAGTAGAAAACACCATGCAGATGGCGTCTTACTTCCAGTACATATCTCGTGCCAGAACAATCGGAATTTCGAAAATGGATGTATTCCTTATTTTAATGCCATAACAACCTGTCAATATTTAACTCCAGTACGTTGCTTTATCACATCACCTCTCTCTTTTCTGCTCTTTAGTTGAGCGTCGGTTCGTGTTTATTAGTTCCTTAGTTTATCAATTTTATTGTCTTCTTAAACGTATCCTTCCGCATGACAAGGACGTATGCTGCTGCACATCTAGCGTGAGTATCTTAAATTAGTTCATGGTTCGACAGAGCACAAGCTCTGATAAGATAACCCGACCACAGATGCCGGTGAACACAGCTGGTTCATTTTAGTTCTATTGTAGAAAATTCGACAATCATCGGAAAATCAAAAAGCGCTGCTTGGGATTCGCTATTCGAAAGACCTCTGTAGCCTTCTTCTTATCTTATTATCCCTCCAGTAGTCAATGAGGATTGATGCATTAGATGATAAAAACCCAAATAATGATTCACAAGGCGTGAATATACAAAGTCGCACGCTACTTTTTTTGCAAGCTGCTTGAGACTATATAATTAATCAAAATCAAAGCTCTATACAAGTGGAAATAGAACTTGGGTGTTTTTAACTGTAGTCGTTAGAATTCTACATAGAACTGAAGTTCGCAATGTATGCGATCGTAACCTGACTATTGCAGTCACCTACCCAAAAGATTCACTTCTTTTTGGGTGCAACCTAAAGTTCACATGTTCAAACTCCTTTGCTAAAGTGCATTTTAGTTAACGTGGCACTTAGCAGTTAGAACATTTCTACAGTATAAAACATGTTGTATTACAGCTGCTCAAATTCTCAAGTTGGTTAAAACAAATATTCATAGGGAAACGGCCGTACACCACATCACTCTACCTTTCAAATAAAACGACTATCTACGGTTACGCCTGGAAGCCCGAATAACTCTGCTCAGTGCTACAAAAGTAACACATACCAAATATGGCTTACAGAGCTTCCTTCTGAAAAAGGTTAAAACACATAGCATCAGTACGAGAACGCAGCGCTTTAAAGACTACAGCACTTCCTTCCTTCGAAGCGTCCAGCCGCCAAGCTTTCAGAAAATCGTCAATATGGCTATCTCAAATGATCGACTTGTCTTCTGTTTCATTGTCTTCTGTTCTTTGACGCGGTTCGCAAATTTTGAGGTTGAAGAGAGGTGAAACGTTTTCGCTGAACACCACAAATTGTATATCATCTGCGGTCTTCCTCGACTACCCTGGCCTTTGCAGGTGTGCTCCGCAAAACGAGACGCAAAGAAACAAAGCCAAAATATAAAAGAAGGCTTCTCGACGCTACCTGCCTTGTTACCAGGAACTTCATGTGCGCAACAGGAGTAAGAGGCATTCTCTAACACAGCGGAGAGGCCTCCAGCTAACCACGCGCACGTTCGCGGAGCAATACACGCATGCTGGGATAAAGTATCCGGAAACTCTGGGAGAAAACAGCGACCGCTGAGTAGTCACTTTCGCCTGTGCCTGAAGCTCCGCCTGGAAAATAAAAAGGCGGCCTTCGACGGAATCTCATATTTCGGTGCTTGTTAAGACGTGATGCGAATGCAGCACGCGACGGCACTGGGTGGCTCGGGTTGTGAGCAAGCGTTGAACCGTTGAAGTACTCCGTTTCACCTTATGTTGTACCGCAGAGAAGGCTAGAAGCGCGAGCTCATGGCGTTGGCAGCTGCCCTTGGTGCACGAGAGCGTGTGCTGTCGAGGTGTGCCATAGAGCGAGGAGCTGGCGCTTCTAGCCTTTCCTGCGGTACAGCACAAGGTGAGAACAGGTATACCTACAGCGAGACGAAGAAGAAAATGAGAAGAAAACTAAAGGAAACTCGATAAGCGCGAACGAGCGAATTCGGATTTTTATCGTGGTTTTCTTTCTGAATAGACCTATTGCTATATTACCCAAGCATCAGGAGAATTCAGGGATTGGTGTTCCACGCACCGCACGTGCTGGCCTCAGCAGTAGTAAATTTTCTAAACCAAATACCTAAAACAAATTGTACCTTGCACGCGCGTTCCTCAAGCGCTTTATTTTTGGTCATTTACTTCGAATCTATTATACGGCGAAGGCCTGCGCGTGTGGCGCGTAGAACACCGATCCCTGCATTCTCCTTGATGCATGGGTAATATAGCAAATGGTCTATTGTAAGGCTGTCATCAGAGCTACTAGTGTTGTGGAATGTGCTCATCGTGGACTTTGAAGTATGTTGTTAATTGTGATTCAGCTTTGTCCTCGTTACTATGCCCTTACAAAAATTATCAATAAGTTTCAATTGAGTTTCCGATTTATTCTTATAGTATTCAATAGAAACTCAATTGAAACTCGTTGATACTTTTTTAAGGTGGACCACGTTCAGTATGGATGCCCCGCTATATGAACACCATCATCGGGGACAAACAGTAAAAATAGATGCATTTTTTTCTTGTTTTCATGGACAAATCACATCATGAACGATTTCTTGGGGGAACAAGGGCGTCCATACTAACGAGACATCGTTGTATTTATACTTGCAATGAGAGTGTTTTTGGTAGACGAAGCATCATGATGCACGACGCATTTAGATTAGTGCAAGATGTCTATTATTTCTTCATATTCGAGGTGAAACATGCAGCGTGACTTTAACAGACCATCCCTGATCACAGCCTCTGCAGATGCGAGCGAAGTCGGCCATGTAAATATGCTTATAGGACACCGTCCTCCTTACGTGAAGGCAGGGACTCCTCTGCATGGCGTCTGCGAAAGGGTTGAGACTCGGAAGAGCAGGTGCTTTAGCGAGAAGTGGTCGTCGATTTCGAAGAGCGTGCACCGTTGACGGCACCGATGCTTCGTCTTGGAAAAATCTGTGGGAGAGGCATTCCGCCGGTGCGGCGGGCAAGTGGAGCTGCATTCCCTCCTTAGAACCCGCTAAAGTTTAACTCTGCGAAGAAAGATGGCTGTGGAAACACTCACGCAAAGCCTCGAACGCTCTTCGCACCGGTTGATGTTCTCAGTTGTGGTCTCGCGCTAAGGAGAAAAGATGAAGAAAGGACGTCTCTTCAAAATGTTCCGCCACGCATCGAACAAGGACGCCTCTGTCTGCTCGGGGGACGCGAATGAGACACCGACGCCTCTGAAGACCGCCTCGGCGTTACAACGAACGTGTCAAGACAATAAACAAGGGCGTAGAAAGGCTCGCGAACAAAAGGTGCTGTGTACCAATGAGAGAGAAGCTGTAGGCAGTGGGACCTTTCTTGTGAGTTAAATCCCTTAGAAATGTGTAAACAGTTTGCGTCAAGTCGGCGAATTTCCGAGCGCGGTCTCAGTATATTAAAAGTGAGGATTGTGGCAAATCGCAGAACATTCTCGGATATTGTGTTTCACACGGGAGAGGACTAAGGACCGAACAAGTGTGCGCAAACAAGCCGTGACACATAAAGTACGTTATGTTAAATGGTTTTCGTTAAATTACCGATATTGAAGTTATAGGTAATAAAATAAGTGAAGTCAAATTAAATTAGATGTAGAATCGATCGTAAATTCGACTCTTCATAATGTAAGCTATAAGCTGCAGTATTTTATTTCAGTTTTGGAAATAAAACGCCAGTTTTCAACGTAAGACTTCACATATATTGAAGCATCGGATGGTCGCACTACACATCAGCAATCTGCTCTCTCTTTTATCGCGAAGCGAAACCTACTTGCTCAGATACTTACATTGACTCCCTCGCTGCCCCTCCGAAGCATGCGTGGAGGGCTGGAGAAACCTGAGCAGACACCCTACTAAGAACAGTAATATTCGACTAAGTACCTCAATACGCCTGTCTAGCGCTCATTTCGAACGGTGATTATTTGCCGGACGCTTTCGGCCGAATGACGAATTAGGAGGGATTCAGGTTCTATGTGTGCCCCCTTGACGTGAGCTTGTTCTGCAATTCTTCGAGGGCGACATCGTAATAAATCCCGATCACGAAATCCCCGCGAGTCAGGGGATTGTGAGTTGCCCTCAAGGGATATTTTGTGTTCTGAAGGAATTGCGGAGAGCAAGTCGTCATGCTCTTTGCGCAGGAGTTCCGGTGACGTCCGAACAACGCCGGGCTCTGATTGGCTTGGATTAAAAAGAACAGTGGACAGAACCTCAATGCCAGATGCCTTGAGGTCCGCGTTCTCCACCTGTAGGCGCGGCTCTTGAGGCGCCCGTTTTCCGGCTTGGGCGGCGTCGCCGTCGGCGTCAGCACGTGACTCGCTCGGTGCATGTTGGGACATGTCGCGGGGGTCACTGCCCCCCCCCGGCATGTCTGCCAACATGTCGGGACATCTCCGGTAACATGTCGGGACGTGTCATGTCACGTCGAGACATGTCATGTCATGTCGTGACATGACGCGGCACGGCATGTGTCAGTGTCGTGTCTCGACAACATGTCGAGGGTCGTATCGTAATAACGGCACCGTGACACGCCGACATGTCACGATGACCCCCCCTCCCGACATGTTGGAACATGTCGTGGAGATCCCAGAGTCAGGGGGAGCCGCGTGCGTTGCATGTTGGGACATGTCGCGGGGGTCACGTGCCCACTCAGCATGGGGCGGGACGCGTAATGTCGGGGGGGGCACGTGACCTCGGGGGGAGTCGCGTGACCCTCCCCCCCCCCCCGGGCCCCAGGTCACGTGACCCGTGACCCCCCCGGAGGAGAAGGAGGGGTATACCACTCCCTGCAGGTACTCCTTCCTCCGCCGCCTCCTCAGAGAGCTGCGCTCAATTCGGCGTTACAGGGAGTTGTAAACGGCTTTCACTTTTTTAAATCTGCCATTAAGAGGCTCACGCGTTATAACATCATTGCCACCCCTGCACGCGAAGGCGAGATCGAACTTGCTCTCCGTATTGTTTCGGGCATCGTTGAGCCGTAGCGACGCCTGACGCCCAGTTGTCACGCATTCAGTGCGCAGCGGACGCTAAATAATAAGAACGATGAATGCAAAGTGCATTTTAATTTTCATTTTACTTTTCCACATTTTATTTAACACCTACCACGTACTCCTTACTAAATATTGTATGTTTTGAAGCGGCAAAACAATAAGCCATTAGCTGAAGAGACGGTGCGATCGGCGCATGCCAGGCGGCGCATCTGGCGCTTGCGGACTCAAAATTGAAGGCATCAGGAATGCAGATGACAGCCAGTTTAGAGCGCTGCGCTGTTTTTAGCTCGCATTGTGGCGTGAAACTGTGCACAGGGGCAATCCGAATAATGAGCAACCCTCTGCTTCTGTCCTACGAAGTATTGAGTTTTATTTTTATTTGGACGTTTTTGAATAGTACAAGGTTTCCAACGCTTGCGACACCTCGTTGAGTTTCAACAGAAGAAGAGCGTATCGTAACACGCAGTTTGAAGAAGTGGGAACGTGCCGTTCTTAAGTTTCTACAAAATGCACCGAACGACGCCATCGCGAGACATGTCGAGTGCTTAACGCTCCACGGTCTTTCAAGATGAGGAGACAACGCTGGACCGAATGTAGCAGGTCACTCCACGTGCCCCTGTAGCAGCTTTCAGCTATATAAAATAAAGGGCGAGACGAAGTAGAGCACCGGAGAATTTTGACGCAACGATTGCGCAGCTCAAGATTAATCCGGGTGTCAATGATCGCCTGTTCTCTATTATGTCCGAGGAAAGGGGTTTTGAGCACTCATTCTGAAGAACTTCGGAGACATTTTAGCGGGGCAAACTTTTCGCCTCGAAGGTTCGATGATCGAATCAGGCGGTTCAGAAAAGGTTTTGAAAGATTTCGAATTTTCCCGAACTCCATATTGAGGAAATTCAATGAAGTCGAATTTGTTCCAACTTACCAAACTAGAGAAGTTCGGCGCTGGTAATTCTCGACCTTATGTATAGCTGGTCGATGCTTGTCGAACCTTTCGACCTATGATGGAACTAAAGTTTTTTATAGAATTTTCTGGAACTTCCGATTTTTTGCCGGTAAAACGTTTCGAGACTAATCGAACTTTTTCTGACCTGACACGACGCTAAAGAAATTCGACAATTTTACGAGACTTTCGAACTTGTCAATCGAAGGAATTCCAAAAATTGTCCCGGACTTTCGATTCCTAAAAAGTCAAAAGTTCGACGAACTTCGAACCGCTTCGGGTAAAAGTTCAAAGTTCGTCGGAACTTTGAAAGACCGACGAGGTGGTATCATTTGGATTCAAGCAGTGAGGTACATTCGTAATTTTTTTTTCTCGCAATTTTACATGCCGTGCCACATTCCTTGGCGAAAGACAACGCCGTTTATTTCAGTAATCTGGCATTCTTGGTTTTAAAAGAAGTTGATTCCCGAAGGAGCGAAGGACGACGGGTTTTTGATAATTGTCGTTTGTGCCATATTTGAAGCGCGCTATAGCCGAAGCTATTTATGGTAGAGATGTTAAACTTTTAAAGAATAATCTATTTATAGCCTAGGTCAGTGTCGTTTTAGATGTGATTATTGTTGTTCAAGACGAGTTTCGAAGAAATATCCAAACATGTATCTACGGGCGAGTATGCCCTAAACTTGGTAATTTTTTTCGTCTAAATTGTTCTGAGGTATTGCATTTAAATTAACACCACAGACAGTACATATCATTACCGCTAAGCACCGCCTCGTGCTTGCAAGGGGCATACATCTCTCAATGCCTGAAGAATGATTGACTTGTGAAAGTTTGGTTGTAAATTTTATGTCCTTGCCATAATAGTATTTTAATCGACTATTGTTTATGTCTGAGAAGCAAACAAGATAGAGTCATTATTGTTTTTAAAGATATCTCAAGATTGCTTTACCCGGTTTAGTTTGAAACATTAACAAGCATGGCTGCCGGCGTTTGCGGACTACTGAACGACCGGAGGTGGTTGAGTTCGTCAATTTTATGAGTGCGAGTGGTTTTGAGTTCACGGATGTGTTCAGAGGTGAACGTCATCAACCGACAACGTTTTCTGGAAGTAACTGTCGCAAGTACGTGCCTTCGGAAGCTCTGTGCAAATCCTTGTTCTCGTTGCGAAACTGGCCTAAGCCTAGCCATGGTGCCTGGAACACTTCTCCGACTGTTGTGTTTACTCGTCCAAAAAAGTAGTCCCTCGATTTACGCCTGATGACGTCATAGCAAGTGTCATGCTGTCGTCGGTCACGATCCTGGCGGTGTCCCAACAGCTGTGGTGTATGTGGCAGACGCCTGTTCTCCTAGTGGTCGCTTTCCAGTGTGGCAGTCCACGGAAGCTCCGGAAGCCAGAAGTTGGGACGCTGTGACGACAGCGACACTCGCGTTCGCTCAGTGCTACTCGCAGCTTCGCGTGAGCATCTCTACGACCAACCGCTATGATTATGACATGTACAACACGACACTTCGGCTTCTGTGACGTCATTGGTTGCCCTATTCAGGACCACTTTTGATGTAGGGGCAGCTTAGGACGCTTAACACGCCATTCGAAGATGCGCTTCGAGGCGCCATAGCCTAGCGTCCCAGATCAACTATTTTAAAAGATCTGGCTTGATACTTTTCGTTGCCCGTGTTGATGCGGAATAAAGTTGTTGGTTTTCGAAAAAAGCGCCCTGCTGCTCTGTGAATCGGACAACCGTCCTGATTGCGACCATGGTTTCAATACAGAGAAGATGTCTAAACCAGATAAGAATTTGAGAGCCGTTGGGTTGGAAGAAATCGGGCGTTCGGTTCGCATCAAGTTTGTGTAGGTATTTCTCCGTCATTGCGCCTCGAAAGCGCAAGCTTTCAAGTTGTGAGCAGTGCACCTGGCCTACCAAAGCGAATATTTGTACGTCGCGTTTTAATTGTACTTCATGACGCTCATCCACATTGCTCCTAATTGTCATGTGAGAAAAGAAAAAAAAACAAAAAAACAAGCAAACACAAGAACAGTAAAGCCAAGAAAGACTGCATATTTATTTTCTCGATTTCTTCAGTCCTCTAGGTCACTTATCACGCACATCGATAGGCGGCGAGCAGTCGGTTGTATTGGATCATGGCTCGTGCATGATGAAACGCTAGAATGCCGCTTTCATAGTCGCGCCTCCTAAGAGTTGCAGAAGATTTTTGACGGGAGATGGATAGCAGACGGACGGAGGCGGAAACGGACGCCGACGTGCAGCTTTCGTTTCCCCGTCTCACGGCATTGCAGACGACGATAGGCGGCCGTGAAATAGCAGACGATGCCGGAGGCTGCCGCTCTTCTGCTCGTACGACTAGCATGCGGTGTTATACTTCCAGATTAGACGGACCGGATAACGCGAAAGGCAACACCACGCTTGTGGCCTATTCAGTCGAGCAGCCACGCCAGTCCAGCAGTAATGGGCGGGACCACTGATCTGGTGGGCGGGGCTTAGAGCGGGCTGTGACCTCCACCTGAAAGCGTCTAACAACGTAAATATTGCGCGAAGAAAATGTTTTTTTCGTGGAAAAGTTATTTAAAAAAGATTTCGACGTTTACAATTCTCTGTAATGCGAAATTAGAGTGCAGCTCTTGAGGAGGAGGAGGGGAGGGCACAGAGGGGAAGGTATGCCCCACCTCCTCCTCCGTACACTTCCTCTCTACAACTACTCGCGTCCTCGTTCTCTTCCTGCTCCTCCTTCTCCCTGCTCCTCCTCAAATCCTCTTCCTTCTCAAATCATCCTCCGCTCAAGTTTCCTCCGAACTAAGCAAACTTTCCTCGTAAATTCATCCCTAAATATAGCGAAATTTTCCCCACTAAATTTAGCGAAAATCGACGTCACGGGACCTCAAGACACATTCAGTTTCCCCGCTAAATTTTAGCAGGGAAAATGACGTCACATGAGCTCGTGTCACGTCACCCATGAACAAATTCTGTTTCTCCGCCAGATTTAGCGGGTAAATTGACGTCACGTGATCTCAGCTACCAATGCGATTTCCCACTAAATTTAGCGGGGCGGTTACGCCGACGTTGACTCTGCGCCAACGGCGGCGACGCCGCGAAACGCGGAAACGGGCGCCGTAAGGCTGCGCTCTAAAATGACGTGTCTCACCTGTGCCCTTTAAAAAAGCACATTTTATTTCTTGCGGTATCCCTTTAAAGTCTACCGATTATCTTTTCAATCAGACCTCGGCGTTCTGACGTCCCCGCGTGCTCTCATCACCTCTCCTCTCCCTCACTTTCTCTGCCGCATAGCACGCAACGAAGTCTCAGCTCCGGCGAGGACTCACCGTCCTGTCTCCGAGCTGCGCGATCCTGCAGCGGAGGAAGGCCGACTTCCCCAACTGGGCCGTCACGTTCCGGTCGGTGCTGTTGTCGAAGCGGGGCCTGAAGTGGGGGTCGTCCCAGTGGGCGCTCGGCCGCGACGGGGGCTCGCCGCCCACTCCGGTCGAAGACGGCCAGGACACGGCTCCTCCAGCTGCTGGTCCTCCTCTGTGAATAGGTGCCGCCAGTCCCGGTCCTGGCACCAGGCCCGAGCTTGAAGACGTGCTCAGATCCGAGCCGAGCCTCTCCCTGAAGTTTCGCTCCGTGCGAGGCGCTTCCCAAAAAGTAGCCTCTGCCTGCATCGGCAGCGAACCAGAGCCCGGGCCTGGGAAACACACAAATGAACGAGTTCGGTGAAACCTTTATTGAACGCAGTTACCAAACTCTTAGGCGCAAGTCTCACTAAGCCGACAAACAGAAACAACCGACACCCACAAAGTCAAAGACCTGCTGCATGTACGTGATGGTACTTTTGGCAGGCCTTTGAGTCTTCCAGTGCTGCTAAACTAATCACGAGTATCTTTAAGCCTGGCAAAGATACCCACGCGTGCACAATGCTACTGTTTGGGGCTTGTCGATTTCGGCTGTTTCTCTTTGTCGCCCTAGTGGGACTCGGGGATTGTAGAAACAGGTTAAAGAACGTGTTTCAGCAGACCATAAGCGTTCAAGATGCGGAGTAGCAAGTCGTCTGCTTCTTGCGCAGGGGTTACGGTGACGTCAGAGGACGACGCCGAGCTCTGATTTCAGCTCACCGCAAGGAGAGAGGTATACCTCATCTTTCTTTAATAGTCGTCTTTCATGAAGCCAATCAGAGTTCGGCGGCGATCTGACGTCACCACAGTCCTCGCAACTAGCAGGCGACTTACTCTCCGCATACTTCCATTCGTCTCCATTTGTTTCTGGAACGGTGCATCACCTATAGTCACTGACAGAGTGAAATCGGCAGGACGTCTAGTTCGAATGCAGCGGTCTCCAGCACGAGCTCGGTGCCTCCGTCGTGATTTGTCTGCGCTCGACCACTCGACGTGCACTAAACAGCAGAGCGTCGTCGAAGGTAGGAAGTTCGCTCTAGAGACGTGACAACTGAGCTCCTCCTTGAACTCTTCAGTTTATCAGTGAACGTAGTCATACATTTCCGAAACTTCGAAAAGGTTGCTCTTGCTTAGGGTGAGCTGTTGAGGTACAGTTCATACAGAGAGAACATTACTTTTTTATGTGTCCTTGAGCACGGAGTGATTGAAACGTTGCCTGGTTATGAAAAAGTTTGGCATAGCCTCTTTGCAACGTTTGAAGGTATGTGTACGATCTGCGGAAACTGCATTGATAGTCCACAGACGTGTGTTGTCGTAGTTCTACAGACTAACCGTGCAAAGCACAGAAACAGAGAGGTGCCGTATTTACTCGGTCTATGTGGTGACTGTGGGCAGGGCACCGTTGCGTAGGTCACTCGCACCATGGCACCTTACCTGCTTCGTACAAGAGAACTCGAGTGGGTCATGACGTCGCTACGCTTCGTAATAATACTCGTTCATCTGTATAAACTGTGTACGGTTCTGCAGCGGACAAAACTGCTATTAATAATGTTTACGCATAGATGTGTGTTGTGGTCGCCATATTTTGCGCATGCGGGAGGCAGTTTTAACATTCTCGTCGAAGAGTCGAATGAGAAATGTGACGACTACCGCAAATTCGCACAGTTAACCTTCATGAACGCTTATAAGTCGCAACGTGCAACGTTGTATAAGAAGCACCAAATTAAAAATAAAAAGGAAAAAATAAAACGCGACTAATACATTGCAAAATGCGGTATACGAACTTGTGCACGAAAATAAAAAGCCATATGTGGTCGTGCATTCGAAAACCGATGTACAGGAACGCGTCGAAGGCAGCAGAAACACAAAACCACGCTGCTCACACCTAGGCGGCCTGAACTTGCGTTCATCAAACGGTTTTCAAATATACATTCCTTCTTATTTTAAATTTTCGGCACTCTTTTTGAGCAGCTAAACTTTGAGTTCGACGGCTTGCCTATTTCAACATGCTTTTTTCGTGGAGTCAACTTCAGCTATTATGTGATATTTTTACAGTCGTTAAATAAACGCGCTTTAACAAAAGCTATTCCAGTCTTTTTTTGCATCTTACATATATGTATAAACGAAAATACCTTCACTTAAAAGTAAAAACAAAACGCGTCTTGATTTTATATTATTTTCATTTGTTTCCGCGGCTTATTCTTGCTTCCTATTGGCAAAAAAATGGGTGTAGCGTCAAGAAACAAAGAACAGGAATCGACCTGACATCATCATAATTTCGTTTGCATCCGTCAGAAAACGTTGACGCCAATTTCAGAGTCGTATCTAAACGATCGTCCTCGTAATATATTTGAGTCAACGCACAATAAATACAAAAAAAACTATTAAAAGGGCACACTAGAAAGTTTTGACAATTTTGAAGATAAAACTGATAAGAAAGATACTCTGCTTCAGCCTACCCGGCTTCCTAGCAAATATTTGAGTAAAAAAGAAGAGCAAAATTTTAGAACTCTTTTCTTTCACAGTTTTATAGCGCTTCCATACTGCTCATCTTTGAAATTACGAAAGAACTTGAAATTGCATTTCAGAAACGAAAAAGAAGTAGTAGGACGAATGAACAAAAAAATTAGAAAGGAATCGGGACCAAGTTTCTTTTCCGTTTCCGAAGTTTGAAAGGTATATGGAGAGTGAGTATAGAACTTATTGGCAGAGGTCGGCATTTTAGGTCACCCTCACGCACCCTCACCATCAAAGCCACACTCACCTAAGCCCCTCACTCACCCTCACCCTCACAGCAACACTCACCTCCAGCCCCTCACTCACCCTGATCCTCACGGTCACACTCACCTTCGAGCCATTCACTCAACCTCACTGAACCTCACGGCCCGTTACGCCCCTCATGCACTCATGGCCCTCACGCCGCTCCACCGCACATCACTCACGCCCTCACTGGCCCTCACGCACGCATACCCCTCACGCGCTCATGACCGCCCTCACGCCTCTCCGCCTCACGCACTCACCGCCCTCATGCACTCACTACCCCTCACGCCCCTCATGCACTCATGGCCTTCACGCACTCACCCCCGCCCTCACGCACTCACCGCCCTCATACCCCTAACGCACTGATGGCCCTCACACCCCTCACGCACTCATACCTCTCACGCCCCTCACGCACTCATACCCCTCACGCCCCTGCACGCACCTACCGCCGCTCACGCCCTCACGCTCTCACGGCCCTCACGCACCGCTCACGCCTCATCGCCCTCATGGACCTCCGCGGCCTCACCGCACGCCCGGGCATCCCCGCTCCAGACACCGCCGTCGCAGCACTCACAGCCCTCACACCCCTCACGCACATCACCGCCTCGCACGCACTCACGCCCTCACGCCATCACGCACTCACCGCTTCCTGCCCCTCACGCACTCATCACCGCCGCTCATACGCACCTCATGCGCCTACGCCTCATGCGCACCTGTGCCTTCGACGCACTCACCACCATCAACGCACTCACCGGCCCTCTTGCGCCTCACGTCACTCCATACCCCTCACGCCCCTCATGGACGCAGCCTTCAACGCACTCGACCGCCACTCCCGCGCTCCACCGCACCCATACCCCTCACGCCACTCGTCGGCCTCACACCCCTCACGCACTCACCGCCCTCACGCACTCACACCCCTCACGCCCCTCACGCACTCACCGCCCTCACGCATCTCACCGCCCTCACGCCCCTCACGCACTCATACCCCTCACGCCCCTCATGCACTCATGCCCTTCACGCACTCACCGCCCTCACGCACTCACCGCCCACAGATACCCCTCACGCACTGCTGGCCCTCACACCCCTCACACACTCACCGCCCTCACGCACTCGCCCTCTCACGCCCCTCACGCACTCACCGCCCTCACTCCCCTCACGCACTTACCACCCTCACGCCCCTCACGCACTCATGCCCTCACGCCCCTCATGAACTCATGGTCTCTCACGCACTCACGCCCTCATGCACTCACCGCCCTCATACCTCTCCACGCCCTCGCGGCCCTCACACCCTCACGCACTGAGCCGCCCTCACGCACTCACACCCTCCAGGCCCCTCACGCACTCACCGCCTCCCTCCCCTCACGCACTCACCGCCCTCACGACCCCTCACGCACTCATACCACTCTCACGCCCCTGATGCAATCATGGCTCATTCGCACACTCACCACCCTCACGCACTCACCACCCTCGACAACCCTGATGCCGCTCATGGCCCTCACACCCCTCACGCTCTCACCGCCCTCACACTCATACCCCTCACGCCCCTCACGCACTCAGCCACCCTCACTCTCCTCGCTCACGCATTCTCCGCCTCAGCCGGCCCTCACGCACTCGTAGGCCCCTCACGCCCCTCAGCGCACTCATGGCCCTGCACGCACTCACCGCCCTCCCGCCCTCCCCGCCCTCACGCCCCTCACGCCACTCCATGGCCCTCACACCCCTCACGCACCGCACTCGCCACTCGCACCTAACGCCCCTCCCACGCACTCGTACCGCCCTCACGCCCCTCACGCACTCATGCCACCACGCCCCTCACGCACTCATGGCCTTCACCAGTGCTCACCGCCCTCATACCCGTCACGCACTCACGGCCGCCACTCCTTACGCACTCACCACCCTCACGCTCTCATACCCCTCACGCCACTCACGCTCATCACCGCCCCCATGCCCTCACGCCCCTCACGCCCCTCACGCGCTCACCGCCCTCATGGCCGTCACGCACTCACGGCACTCACAGCCCTCACAGCCCTTGCGGCCCTCACTCACCCTCACGCACATGAATATTCCCTGTTCAGAAACTGTAACCACACCTGTGAAGATGAGGGGTGAGTGAGGGTGAGTGCAAGGGTAAGTGAGGGCCCTCATGAGTGAGGTTTGCCGAGGTATGCTCATTGGACGCCATTGAGACATTTTTGGGTTATGTATTTTGGCGCACAGAATGGAGCTAATTCTGCTCAACGTTAATCATAAGCGAGAGTTATCATCCATGTTTTTGTGTCTTTATCTCACATAGTTGTCTTGCTGCTATCTTCTACTTGCGTTAAGGTAAACCCATAAATAAATGTGAGCCTAGTCAGGACTCTCCTTAATTTAGTAAAATAAGAAAGGTAAAAGGGGAACTAGGTCGGTACAGCCGCCATTTTTTGTTTTTCGTTTGTAGAAAGTTCCTAATATGTCGAGTGTGTAAATCTTGATTTTAACGCTTGAAAACTATTATGATAATTATCGGATAATATTGACGGTCAAATTTCCTGTTTACGTAAATCTGTTTTATGTTGCTAGCGCGGAAAACACCAATCTTTGTTTGCTGACAAAGCAAAAGAAACTTTCCGGTGGATTCCACCGCAACTATCCTGCAGAAGTGCTTGCTCACAAGCCCTCTTGCTTGAGGTCACTGGGTCATGCTTAAGCGTAACTAGATTTGCCAACAAAGGATACGTTACTCGCCTTCGAGAAGTGTTGTTGTGTACTGCTTTAATGCGAAGGCATTGAGACTCGCATACCCAGGCTTTACACAACGACAACCACTAATAACAAAATCCTCCTAGTTTTATTTTTTTCTAGTGGTTTTCGGCTTTAACAACGTCAGCTCCAACAACGTCGGCTTCAACAACGACGAATTCTTTCCTCATTGTTGGAGCCGACGTTTCCCTAAGTGTTTTGGCCCTGAAAAGTCTAAATATCTTTAGAAATCGTCACTTACCAATTTAAAGCTTCCCGAAAGATTTTTTTTGTATTAATTTGTGCTAGATTTTAATGCCTTCTTTGTTTCGATTGCATTGGAAACAGCTTAAAGCGAGTAATTGAATTCGTGCTTTAAGTGATTTTATTTTCTTACGTAATTGTAAACTATGAATAGTTCTGATTTGCTCTTCCTACAACTAATAGTTTCAACTAAAACAAAGAACGCCTGAAAACGTCAAAGAAATTAAAATTAAAAAAATAAAACTTTGTGAAGAGATTGGAGGGAAAATGGGAAGGTCACCGAGGCCGGGCAATCGCGAGTTTCTTTAGAAAATATCTCGCTACGGTGCCTACAAATGCTATTGTTAGTCAAAATTCGGTAAAAGTATAAAATACAAGAAACGCATTACGCCCAAGCACATTCCAACCTATCTACGTCGTGTTTTGTGTGTTCTCTTGTTGCTTGCTGCGTGCGTTAAACTTCAACTAAAGATGTTTTATTGTTTGTCTTTCGTTCCCCTATGAACTTTAAATGTCAGCAAACGGAAGGAAAGGCGCTGTCCGTTTGACCGCAGAAAAAAATATTTTCGTCGTATACGGAAGTCGGAAAGGGCCACGTCCACGGAAACGTCAGCGTCTGACACGCGGAACGCGAACCCCACCAGAAGCCGGCATGAAGGCGGCGTTGTCGATGTCAATGAGGGGATTGTGTCAAGACCCCTAGAGGAGCCACCCCTGACAGAGACGGACGACGAGCGCGGTGCAAGAGTGCAGAATGAACCGTCCCCGTCGAGTGATATCGAAGAGAAGAGGGCAAGTGCGCCGCTTATAATGGGTGCTGAGTGGGACAGCCTCTGCCGCTTGAGACGACAGAGATGGCATGATTTCACGCCTATATTAAGATAGGCGTGAAATTCGACCGTGACGAGCGTCGTGGTCAATGCGGTGGAGCCGTGCTTTGTGGAGATTACGACATGCGGCGAATATGACGAGTCAGCGAAAACAGACCTTCGAAAGACACGCATTCTTGCAGAGAATGCAACCTCGAGCCATCCCAAGCACCAACGGCTTAGGGGATGCGTTGGTTGGCTCATCAAGTGGTTAAAATACATCAACTGGATACAGGGCGGATTTATGGCTGCAAGGTTTGCGGGGAAAAGCGGTGGTGATTTTTTTTTTCAATTGCGCGGCTTAGTAATTTTTACGGTATCTAAAAAGGAAAGTATTAATTTTGTTTTAACGTTTGTTACAGCATAAAAATGCCCAACAAATATTTATTAGCTACTTGTTCTATTTTATAAACCCGCGATTGCTGCTTCAATGGTTCAAAGATTTGCACTATAAGTAGTAAAAAAGAGGGAGAGAGAGAGACATACGTGTGCATGGTTCAGTAGTCTACATCTAAACTGGGACTATCCCCATTTAAGCAGCACAGGCAATTGAGCCACGCGGCGTGACAGGGTTTTAGCAGATACTCGTATAAAATAGAATATACGAATTTAGACAAGAATCACCACGAAGACCGGAGAAGAAAGGATTTGTTATCTAGACAAATGCAAGAGGGCTAAATAATATGGAGACTTTCTGATTCCTAGACAAACGTGATCAAAATGCCTTGTTTTTTAATTGCTATTTTTATTCATTCACTCTGAGAAATATGCACAGTTCTTGAGAATGGTGTTACGCGACAGGATTTGGAATATTTATTTGGAGTAATTAAACTCTAATAGGGAAGCAGTGGGTGGGATTTCTCAGCGACTTTACTCTCAATGACTTGGTGTTTTACGGGATACAGCCAAACAAAAATATCTATTCGATTCTTTATGGTCATTTTAGTGCAGGCGTGAAAACAATAGAAAAAAAAAGCGAGCTCAAATGTTCTTAAGCGCAGTGCCTAGGCAAATTGCATAGCAACATTAAAATTATTCATTGAACATGATTAACGTTTATATAATTAAAAGAAGAAGATAACCGTCTACATTTGAGGAGGACAGTATACAGACATAGTTATTTACACAATTTATCAAATTAAGGGTTCTATCACAGCACGAACATCGACGTGCCATCGTCGTGCTTCCATGTGCGTAGCGGTCTACCACCTTCTCTAGGTCGACGTTGACATCTCGATGGACGTTGAGGATGGCAAGACCGTTGAGTCGTCTTTTCGCTACACCGCCATCTAATGCGAGTCATAATCCGACAGAATGGTAGAGAAGAACCGCTCAGCCGTCGCAACACTAACTGACAGTGTGGCAAGAACGCGCAGCAGAATCCTGGTGTTGAGATGCGGCTCGGGCTCCGACTCTTGAAGGGTCTCCACAGCCGCCGATTGGAGAGGCCCCTTCTCTTGTTCTCCTATCCATTTCGCCACCCACAGGGAAAATTCTTCTCTGAGAAGGGTTTGCAATGCTGCATCTCCCATTCCGAGGATCACGCCGTATTTCGCTGCCAGTATACTGAGCTTTGCTTGAGATTTCTTTCCTTACAAAAAATTTATAGATGAGATTCAATTGAGTTTCCAATATATTCTTATAGAATA
Organism: Ixodes ricinus; assembly: GCA_037355805.1. Lineage (NCBI taxonomy): Eukaryota > Metazoa > Arthropoda > Arachnida > Ixodida > Ixodidae > Ixodes > Ixodes ricinus. The sequence continues at coordinate 24,680 of JAZHYW010061478.1, forward strand.
CAATGGAAACTCCATTGAAACTCATTGATCATTTTTGTAAGGTGTGTCATTCACGTGGCGAGGCAAAAGTGTGTTGAGGCAGTACACCTCCAGCACCTCCTCCGGCAAAAGCTGTTTGAGATCTTCCACGACAGACTCCACAAGAGTACTGTAGACATGTGCGCGGAAGTATGACTCGGCTGTCTCTGGAGGCCATTTCGCACAGTTCATCTGTCGTTGCACTAGATGAAGCACATCTAGTCCGGCTCCCATGTTCTCGGCATTGTCTTCTGCAGGCGCGAAAATTTCTTTGAAAGTCTTCTCGACGTTCAACGGGTTCCGCTTTTTGCTCTGGACGACAATCGTACCTTTCACAATGTCCCAGGCACTGTTCATTTCGAGATCCGACTTTTGGAGCAGCCGACTTAGGAGAAGCGGGACTGATAGAACTTCGTAAAAAGCTATGGTTAACGATAGCGTGAATTTGGCATTTAGGACTGAGGTATGCAGGGATCTCGCCTTGGCTGCCGAGCTTTGTTCTCGCCTCTGGGAAATCGTTTCTAACGGCTTTGAGATGGTTACTAGGCCCTCTCGTAACTGCAAAACAGCGCCACATTGGAGGATTAAGCCGAATTAAACACCGGAAAACACGCAGCTCAACAGCTGCCCTTCCAGATTCGTCGTCCTTCAGCATCTCAGTGTTTATCTTCTAAATAATCTTCTCCCTTCCAGAACTCCCCAAATATATGCTTCGTAACCCGAGGACAGATAGCAATTGTTTCTTGGAGATCTTCTCTGCAAGAATCTGCAGCATCGCATAAAGTCTCTTCCGTTATTGCCAGGAACTTACTGCCCCGTTGTTTCCAGGAGCCATCATTTTGTAACGATGAAGACTCTTATCGAGTAAACTTAGGTTGCTATAGGCTACATCTTCAACAAAAAACGTGATCCAGTTATTTCGCTAAAGATAAAGAGCAAAAACAAACACCCAATATATATCTAGGCACGCAAAAAGAAACATATAAAGGAATGAACTAAAGAAACGTGCACGGGTCGTTCGGGCCCCTCCAAATCGATGATGTATCTATCGATGATGTATCTTTTATGGGATACGTTCAAAAGCCTCGTCACGTCCTGCATCAGTCAGTTTGTTCCGATCCGTCGAAAACCAATCAGAAGACACAATCCATGGATTAACCGTGAGATTATTCACCTTAAGAGGCGTGTCAAACGCAAACGAAAAGCAAAAATTAAAAATAGCTCGGAGCTGAACGTCCTCAATGACGAATTACTTAGTAAAATACGCATCGCACGTGATAAATTCTATGGGCAAACTCTTACTTCCTTTTCATTAGAATCACCTCAAAAGTTTTGGCGCTTTCTATCTGATACAAGTGAACGAGTCGAACAACTAAGAATTAATGGTTTTGTGTCAACTAACGGTAAAGAAATTGCAAATGAGTTCAATTCCAGTTTTCACAGAGCGTTTACTACACCCGATTCCTTTTTGATTGTGAATGACAATTATGCCTCTTCATCCGCTCCTGTTAAAATGCCAGATGTGGTGCTCAGTCATGAGGGCATATTTTCGCTTTTGTTGAATATCAATGTAAAGAAATCATGTGGTGCTGATGCTATACCTAATTCTTTTCTTCATCGCTACTCGGAAATAGTCTCCGAGTACCTTTACGTGCTTTTCAGTGCCTCACTTAATCAGTGTTCCTTACCAGCAGATTGGCTAACGGCTAGAGTAGTTCCAGTATTTAAATCGGGTGACAAATTAGACGCCGGAAATTACAGACCTATTTCTTTAATAAGCACATGTTGCAAGTTACTTGAGCACATAATCGCTAACCACATATCTCGTTACCTAGAGTCAACCAATTTTTTCGACAAGAACCAACACGGATTTCGTAGAAACGTTTCCACAACGACTCAGCTAATATCTGTAGTCCACGATTTTGCAGCCGCGATCGACAATCGTCATCAAATCGACGCAATTTTTTTAGATCTATCTAAGGCGTTCGATCGCGTGCCTCACAATCTGCTCATTGATAGATTGAAAGAGGCAGGACTTCCTGATAGGCTGGTTCGCTGGATACAGGCCTATCTACAAAACCGCTCTCAATTCGTTGAACGTGATGGCTCTAAATCTGATAATCTACAGGTCTTGTCTGGTGTACCACAGGGCTCCGTGCTCGCACCGTTACTTTTTTGATTTATATTAACAACATTTCCAAAAATATTGATGAATGTGTTAGTGTAAAATTGTTCGCGGATGATTGCGTAATGTATACTCTAGTCAAAAGTTCTTCCTGTCAGACTATATTGAATGAAAACCTTTGTAAACTTGCGGACTGGTGCGACCTCCAGAAAATGAAAATTAACTTCTCTAAAACCGTCTCAATGACACTGACTACAAAAAAAGCCCCTTTCCTACATTTACCATATTGGCAACCAGTGCATTCAAGAAGTTTCCTCTGTGAAATACTTAGGTCTAACAATTAAAAACAACCTCAAATGGGACCAGCACATCAACAACATATGTGCCAAAGCGTTCAGAAAGCTATGCTTTCTTCGAAGAAAACTCAAAGGGTGTCACTCGGCTGTGAAACTTGTAGCCTATCGTTCTCTGGTTCGCCCAGTTCTAGAGTACGCCTCTATTGTGTGGGACCCGTATTTTGTGAAAGACATTGCGGAGGTGGAGCGGATCCAACGTCTTGCTGCAAGGTTCATCCTATCTGACTACCGCACTTCATCATCGGTAACTAACTTGTTAAAGCAGCTTGAGCTCGAACCACTTCACCTTCGCCGACAAATCTCTAGGCTGAAGTTTCTTTACTTACTTTATAACAATTCATCTGGTCTATCAAGTGACACTTATCTTCCCCCTGTGCCACAAAGGTCAGCTCGACTAAATCACTCCAAAGTCATATGCCCATACTATGCCAGAACTAACCTTTTTCAGAAGTCATTTTTCCCTAACACCATTGAACAATGGAACTGTTTGCCGTCATTGCTTGTGGAATGTACTGATGCGAACCAATTTGAACATCTATTGACTAAACTCCTTTTGTAACCCTCCCCTGCTTGGGCAGCGCCGCTGCCTGCAGTATATGTAAATAAATAATAAAATAAATGATCCTTCCTAATCTAAAAAAAAAATATATCCGAAAAAGAAGAAGTTTAACAACTCGCAATAAACTCCCGCAGTGTTTCCCTCGCAACTCGGTAGGATTGCCCATACTTAACCACTTCTAGAAAGCGGCGGATCGAGAAAAAAAAATATTTCCCGCGCGTTCGCGCTCACATAGAAAAGTCTAAAAATAGAGCTTTAAAGCCAACCCCGTGCCATCCAAACATGTGGCAGACATAAAAATGCCTTATCGACGGGAACTTATTCGAGATACAGCTATAGGCACTGCCAACTTAATAAAGGCAGGACGTGACGAGTGGCAAGCCTATCATCATCGCTCCGCAGCCAATGAGAGGGCGTCGTTAGCAGATTATATTGCAAACGAACCAATCACGACGAAAGAATCTTGAATATAACGAGCAAAACACTCTGTTACTTAAATTGTCATTGACGATAGAACTCAATTTTTCCTTTATTTTATTTTTCGTTTTGGAGCCAAGATTTATTATATGAGGCCCGCCATTCCACCACACCAAGCGCTTAAAGTTAAAAAAAAAAAAAACCGAGAGAGATTACATTACAAAAAAAAATGTTCCTCTTTGATAAGATACTTGTATTCTACAGGGTGTTTTAAAATTATTTACATATTTGTTTAAAAGGAAAACACCGTGAATGCTACACTAATGCGGTCTGTGGTGGTGAGTTAAACGTCCAAGGTAAGATAATTGTCACGATAAGTAGGTTAATTCACTGAAATTTGTTCATTTTATTAACGTTTTTATATGTACGAAACAATTGTGATTCCAATGAGAAACATTCTGAGCGCCATCAAAAACACTTAGTATGTAAATTGTTGAAGCATCTTGAGCGCGTGAGAAGCGCGTGGTACGCTGAAGTCACCACTCGTGCATCTGGCACGAGGCTAGTGATTCGAAAACTCGCCCGACGTGGTTTTTCCGTCTCTTTATAATCTGCATTGTTGGACCTCCTGTATTGCGCTCGTTGCCTCAGTGATTACTATCTCGCACCCACCGCGCCTTCCACGCGCCCCAAGTCTTTCTAAAATGTACTAATTTAGTGGAATCGCACGACGCTCTGCAAGTTTCTAAAATAAAACCATATGTTGATTTTCACAAACCTAAAGATGTAATCCACGACTGTTTGCTAATTATCTGACTCATCATGAGAATTAGAACTCATATTATGTCTCCCTGGCCGTATAGCGTACCTACACAGACCGCATTATAGAGCTTGCCGATTTCGCGGCTAAAAACAAACAAAATATACATCATAAGAGACACTATATATATATATATATATATATATATATATATTTTCTTACCAAACTAGATCACTTCAGAAGCAGATGGCAGCCAACCGCGAGCTGATCGGCCGGCAAGGTGATATCTCTGTCTCATATGATTGTAGGAAAGTTACGTGCCACTCTTACGTATTTTGATTGCGAAGTGTAGTGAGTTTTTTTTATTATTATGGTGTTCAATGGCAGCCGATAAGTCACTACTAAATAGCACTATGCATATTTATGTTTTTTCTTAATATCACCGCTTTTGTCTATATAGAATACTGGCTACAAAAATCGCAAAGGAATGTGTAAGAATTGTGACGAATAATCAGAACTATTTATGAGCAAATTGCAAGTGGTTAGGTCCCTTATTTTACTTCAAACTCCAGAATGATTGAGCGCTGCAATTTGTAACATTGTCCTAAATGAATATTATTTGTTTTCTATTATTGAGTTCTTGTTTTCAAAATGTATTTTCAGTCCAGATAATCTTTTTTTTATACTTATGCAGATCAATATTAATTTAATATAAGCACTAATCGTCAAATTAAAGCCTCATGATATATAGATTGCTTACATTTATTTTGTTTGTGGCTGATATAAAAAATATAGCAAAATTTCTTCCCATTCAAGTGTGTTTTTATTTATATATATACTCGTTTAATTCGATGCTAAAATGTGACTGCCAATGTATTGATAAAAATGAAAAACTCTGAATTCTGCCATTTTAAATATTAATTCCAGCAAGCGAGCGTGAACCTTGTGAATTCTTGAAGCTCACTTATACTTTGACACAACCGTGACACAATTGTTCATGTATTACGCCTTTCAGGAAAAAATATGTTACCTCCGAAGAATGAAACTATTGTGGTAAAAGGTTTTCTCGCCACTGCCTCCATCGAAGTAAACCGTATCTGTAAAACACAAAAAACTAATCACTAACATTATTGCTTTTGAAGATGTTTCAAAAAACGTTTCGCGTCACTCCCTGCCATTAAAGTAACGCTTTCTGATATAAAATATATTTCAACACCTTGAACATTGAAAGTATCACACGAGTCCGTGCTGCTAAAGTGCGCACTCAAAAACAAAGAAAACAAGCATAAATATTCTAAAACAGCTAGAAATTCCTTTTGTTCTGTTTAAGCGTAAAATATTCAACATGAAAGCATAACATTGTGTGTGGATAAATGCTTCGTTTTCAGCTAAACCACACTACGCCCGTTTTACGGATACACAATTTGTGGACGTATTTACATGCTCAAGTAGCTGACTGTTCAAGCTTAGTGGAAGAGCCCTCTTGCTTGCAGCGTCAACGATTACACGGCCCGGAAAGTAGGAGCTAATCAGATCAAGCATCTATATCAGTATTTGCGGGAGCGTCTTCATCGATATCTGCTATTTCATTAATAGAACACTCAAGGCAATTCCCAACTGTGATCTTGGTGTATACAAACTTTACTCAAAGTGATAGCATGTTTCGGCTCTTATTACACAAAAACAAGATTTGTGAACATACTGGAAATATGCCAGAACACACGCAACTTCTCTTTTTTTTTCACGAACGACATGACAGGAACAATTACAAAGATTTTCCTTCGCCTAATGAGCATAGTTTGTTTTGTCTTTGTTTCGCCCGGATGCGAGAAGTGCTCATTATCGCGCCGGTACCAAATTCCGCGTTACCCTTTCTGTGTTGACGATGTGCTCTGCAGTACATTAACACCGCCGTGCTGAAAACGGCTCCCGCAAACAATTCTAACGCGGCGCACAAAGACTCGGGCTCAGATTGCGAAGAATCTTGTTCGTCGTCGTCACACTCGTTGGAGTTATTTTTTTTTCCTGCTTCATTCTCTATACTTAACCTAAACCGTCATTTGGGAAGGTTGCGTAACCCTCTTTCCGCATAACCAACATTCTTAGTTTCTATAAATAAAAAATGCAAAACAAAACAAAATGTAATCAAAGCGGTCAAGCAGTATCTCGTGATTATCATGCTTGCCAGATAAAAACGCTAAAAAAACATACTCAGAGAAAAAAAGAAAAAAAACTTTCAGCAACGCACAATCTAGGAGGAGCATAAATACCTCGCTTTCAATTCATTGCGAAGATGAGTTTTCTTTACTTTCTTCGGCAGCCTTCATTCCACATCGTTCGCGAAGTAATCCAAGGATACATTTGTTCTTGCTGTGTTCTGCACGCTTACGTTTTTATCCTCCACCCTATGTGTTCTTAATTCCTGCAGGAGATTCACGGCGACGCAGAAGTCACTCTACCAGAGCCTCGTAAACCTCGCCACAACATCGCATACCTCATTTCACCGCACCTCCGAATGAACTTCCTCCGGATCTTTTCTTTTTTCTCTTCGCCCGTTTACATTCCTTACTTTTCTTTCCTTCGCCTTATTCTGGTGGGTGCCGTTTTCTGATCATCTGCCTTCTTCGTTTTCGACAATGGCGTTGTTCGAACGTACGCTCTCTGCTTTCCTCGCTAAAACAAAGAGTATAATAGGAAGGCGTGCGCAAATTAAAGACGTCAAAGTTGAACGTACCGAGTGCTTCCCAAGCGAATATAATAAAAGAAAGTCAATGGAACCGACACGAATGCAACCTGGTCAGATAAAGGTGAGAAAACGTAGGGGGCGTGACTAATTCCAGTTTAACATTAATCATTGCGCAATTCAGACTGGGCGCGTAGCTGCTGCAGCATCGCATATAATCTTTATGCAATCTTTATTTATCGCTTCTTGAAATACAGTTCAGATGTAAATCCCACATATGCTAATGCTGACTTATGCTGGATGCTGGTTATTTGGGCGAAGGCTGTCCATTACGGCACTGTTAATAGATCACCGGTTTACTCCAAGGAGCAAGTGAGCAACAAGAATCCAACAAGCTTACACGGCAAAGACGCCACCGCGGTGACGCGAACGCGAGCTCGAGAGAAAGGAAAGGAAAAAAGAAAGAGAAAGGAACATTTTTCATTTCATTATTCGTTGTCGTTGTCCGATGACACCGTGGTCCGGTGATACCCTTCTGTAGTTTGTATCACCGGACTACGACTACGAGGTCTGGATAAAATTTCTGACACAGTATATCTCATAATGCAATCTTAATTTACTCAAAAAAGTAATTTATTACAACCAAGCTAATTACTTTTATTACCGTCTGAATATGATCTTACACATCAACAGATTGTGTCAAGGTATCGTTTAAATATCTGAGAGATGAAAGAGTAACTTTTCGTATAAATTGAGCCAGCGGCTATCGTTTTCTTGTTTCTGTTGTTCGGTGTCACTGCTTTTGCAATCAATTTTTCTTTCTGCTATTTGACGCAAGTCTGAGGTTAAGAAGAGAAAGAATACGTTCGTTTTTTGTATTTTGTTTTTTGGTGTCTGCGCAGTTATTTCGACGTACGAGAAAAATCTTAACTAAAAGCTTCCGAACGAAAGGAGAAGTTGCGTATTTTCCCGAAAGTATGGCGTGTCTCGCGTCTTGGGCGACGGTTCCTTTGTCAAAGTTTCGCGTCTCAAGTCCCATTAAGAGCACCGCCTGGCTTCGCACCCATGGCACGCTTCCGGCTCCACATGCCCGCGAGCAACATTTCCAAGACAAAGGAACAAACCCGCATGCACCGAATGACTAGAGACACAAGATTCAATAAAAATGCTGCAACAACGCTCTTAACGATTGAGAGCAAAGCAGGATGACACTGGAGACGTGCACGTGCAAATATAAAAGAGAATACGACTATGATAGGCAACCGAGTAAAGGTTGTGTTTTTTGGAGCACATATGTCAGTGTTTTTGTGCGTGCGTGCCTGTTTGTGCATCCGTGTACGCCTGTGTGTATGCCCACGTGTGTGTCTGTCTTTTGTTCGTGTGCGTGCCTGCATGTGTGCGTGTGCGTCTCTGTGTGTGGTTGAGCATGTATGTATGTAAGCACATACAAACTCATGACCGGGCTTAAAGGCACACACACAGACACACAGACAGGCACACACACATCGCTCAGATACACGCAATTACGTTGTCAGGACTGGAAAAGTATAAGGATGTTCGCCTCTTTAGTTTCTGTTCACGCAGCACGACATTCCTGAATGTCAGTATATTCCATTCTTCTGATAGAGACCAAGATCAAAATCAGGGAGTGAAAGATCGACAACAAAGGTATAAGAAGACGGTAGAGGACACTGAAACGAAAAAAAAAGTACCACACCTCTCTCTCGTATTGAAACAAAGCTTCTGGGGAAGCTATTTTCCTTCCGGCCGGATTCTCTGGGCGACCCTTATCGCTGGAGGACTCAAATACGGCGACAGCCGAGCCGCGATCCCCGTAATTGACCGTCCAACAAGAAAGCCTATTTCTCTAGCCACCTACGGGCGTATTGTGTGAGATCTTGGACCCTAATATACACAGCGGGACCTAGAGAGACCAAGAGATTCGGACATCGGCGCCTGCTGCGGCTGGTCGGCGCTGCGGAGCTGGCCAACCGCAGCAGACTGCGATGTCCTGGTCCCTTTCCTTGGCCCCGCTTCGTCCCGCCGTGATGATATGGATCACCAACTAGCCCAAGTGCATGCCCTTCTACCGCTTCGCCCCGCCGTGATGATTAAGGCCCCAGTTTACGACGGCGTCGGACCATGTTCCACCGGGTATGACCCCTAAACCTAGAAGGTTTAGGGGTCAAACATATAGCCAGAAATACCTGTTTTTCTTTATGCACTGAAAGAAAAACGGCAAAAATCACAAGCTGCTAATCACGTATGACACAACATAAAGCAAAAATTGTGAATGCTTCTTTGAGATAAAACACTCGAAAGCAAAAGCAGCGTTAGCCAGAAAGTATTTGCCGTTCTGCTCACTGTAAATAGGGAAAAAGAGAAAGCGTTTTTCACGTTTAAATGTTGTTTTCTAAAATCTACTCTCATAAACCTTGAATACGATAAATGCACCACTTAAAGACACCTTAGTAAAAGGTTTCAATGCACTCCGTCTGTTTGTTGTATTTTATATGATTTTTTTACGCCAAAATACCGCTCAGAACAAACCTCTAATAAAAAATAATAGTAATGAAAAAACAGAAGGCTGCTTAATTGATCGGGGAGTCACGTTGTCTCTCTCATTCATTTACTCAATCTTGTTTTCTATCTCCTGTACTGTTTTACCGTTTTTTCTTTTACTTTAGGAACAACGAGAAGGCTGACTGAATGAAGGGTCGCACCTGACTGCCTCACCTTTCCTCCGTTTTCTTTCTTTTTTTGTGAGGGGGTGGAGGGGGGTAGCTGTGCTCGTAGATAAGTAATTAATACGGTTACCGCAGTCATTAGTTTTCTATCTTATCGCCGCCTCGGCTTTGTTATATTCGAACCTTTCTTCTCGCCCTCTTCCTTGTTTGTAGAGGGAAGGAAAAAAAAAACTGAACTAAAGCAGCTCTTATTACCTGGGCAGAAACTACCGCTTCATTAATGAGACCTGATTCGGTAAGTATAAGTATGAGCTAGAACATAAACACGAAAACGCAAATAATAGAAAGGAACATACACACCGCTGATTGACAGCTAGCCCATAAGTCCTATTCTTCGTCTTTTAACTTCATTACAATAACGTGGTTTCTGCGAAAGCTCTCCGAATAGGAAGTACTTATGCTAAAGACGAAGAGGAAGTAATTGAACCTAGTTGTTCGTCAATGCTGTGTACGTTCCTATCTCTCCTTCGCGGTTTTCGTGTTTATGTACTAGCCAACGCTCATGTTTAACATGTACCAACTGGCTCCACTTAAGATTGCAAGACCTGATTTGTGGGTGCGGCCCAGAGAGCGTGCTCACGTCGTATGGCGGTTTCGACAGCCGAACGTTAAGCCTTGGTCAGACTGATAAAACATCTTACGAAAGACACTAAGCAGCCACTGTTTGACGCGTGTTTCTTCCCTCGTATGGCGATACTTTTACGCTGGTCATACACACACTATCTTTAGGCACGTTCAAAGCATACCTAAGTATGAAGCAGACCTGCTCCGAGCATCTTTGCGGCGTGACTGAATGTAATTTTGTCACCATGTCTGCAGCGTACAAGAAGTCTGTTATATGAACGTTTTAACAGTGTAGCTGCGGCTAGGGACTTTCTAAAGACGACATACTGAGTCTGGCGTCTTCGCTGTGCAATGCACTACACGCAGCGGGGTAAAACAAAATCATAATTTTTCTGTTAAAAAAATCACATATATCTGATTTATCTCAGTTTAATCAAACGTATTCGATATAAATCAGTTTAATTTGACTTAAATTACTAAAGCTAAAAAAGAGTAATTCTTTAACACTACCATTATATTTTTTTAACGCGGCACGTTAATCGATCAAGTAATCCGATCACTGATAAGAACCAGCACGCGGCCAGCTGCACTCGCGCCGCGCATTCCGAATCGTCGCATGAAAACTCAGGCTCGGTTAGATATTTCATTTTCCGGAGGTGGGTGTAATTTGGTCTATCGGCGGACGTCGAATTCGCAGCCCTTTCTGACCTCCTCTTCACCCTCCTCTCTCTCCTCCTCCGCCCCATTGGCCTTCTCCCGCCTTATTTTTTTATTTTCGTTTTGTTTACTATATTGTAGCCTACTTTGCAGCTGCAATATTGGAGCTTACTTTGAATCTACAATAATTGAGCAATGTTGGTGAAGTTAAGATGTCGTCTCTTTTCTCCTTTTCTTCCCATTACTTTCCGTTTCTTTCGTTCTCACTCACTTCCTTCTTTATCCCGATAATCAGGGGTAAATAACACAACTTATCTATAGCAAAATAAATAAGACTATAGCATACCTCTTAGTGGTAATCACTCTCTGTAATCCTGGGTTGGGGAGTAATCAAGTCGCGGTATTTTGTTTAATCATGCGAATTACTGTTGAGGGCGTCCAAGCAACGCCAGTGAATGCGTAAGCACTTCAGAAAATCGTAATTATCATGTAACGCTTCGGTCAGCAGGGATAAGAAAGAAAGTAGCGGCGCATCAGCAATAGAAGACGCATTGCAACTTACAACACTACTCTAAAGTATGGTTCATACAATTGCGACTGCTTATGGACGTGTGCCTAAATACCTCTTGAAATACCTTAAGGAGAAAACACACGCTTGCGAGATCTACCGGGCAGCGGTGGAACACTTAAAATTTGAATATATTTCGCATTTCTTTCGGTCATCATTCTTTGTTTCGTCTTTTTGTTGGCTTGAAACCTTACGAAAATGTTACAAACGACCATTTCTAAGCGATAGTACCTACATTTGATCACGCCAATACCTAAAAAAACCTTCGCTCCAGTGAAATGCAGTTCACGGGTCACCTCGTAGATGGCGCCAGCGTAGCAGTTTCGTTTCTTGTCGTAACAGATCGAAAGAACTCGGTCGTAAGCAAAACGCAGTTATTTGTACGGGTCTTTAATCTGTTCCTTCTACCACGTAATACAACAGTTATGAACCCTAAGTTGATGCTTTTATATTCACCTGCTTTTTTTATTGAGTTACCCACTGGAAGATGGACGTTCTGAGCACGTGAGTTTTAGTCAGCTTTCATTCTAGTAGTGCGTGCAGCGTTGCAACTGGAAAGAACCCCCCCCCCCCCTAAAGCACACAGCAGGGCACAGAAGGCTTTACTTATACTGACGTCTAACTCAGGAATAACGATTGTGACAATACCTGGAGTTGAGCGTACGAACACAACGCTGAAACGTTTCTGTGAGTTTTGGAGTTTAACAAAAACTTACAGCGTCCTGAATCGACTCGGAAACAAAGATAAGCCGTTTTGTTTCGACGGCTGCACATACGCTTTTTAGGTGGGCCCTTATCTCTCGGGGGCTGTGGGTACGTCGTTTGTTTTATATTATTTTGTAGGTGCCGAATAAAGTTTGAGTTTCTTGCAGACAATGAGCACGTACAGAAACTTCGTTCTGAAAGAAGTTGGCGATGCCACTAAGAGCGGCGTTTCTTTCTTCCGTCTACAGCCCACTCTGAAGATGAAACTGATCACGGAAGCCTTCGCCCAATAAAAAACTCCAAAAACAATAAACAAAACACACGAACCCTGAAAGAAAGAGGCAGCCAAAAATGAATTCAGTTGTTCCGGTGTGCGTGGGCTGCCGGCACAGATGAAACCGCTTTCAATTATTAGAAGAGGGCGGGATACAATAAAGTGAAACTTGACAAAACAAACATGTAACGAACGCGAAAGAGCACCTGGGTAAAAGCGTGAACTACAAAGTGACAAAGTGAACCAGGTCTCGGGCGGATAGAGAGAGCTTTCCATCCGACGCAGCACCGTGCTCTCAAAATCGATTCTTCGATTGTGTTTTGTTAAAAAGCAGCCCCATCCTTTTCCCCGCTAGACTAATCTTTAAAATTGCTCTTCGGCTAAATATCTTCAACTCGTTTTTTTTTAGATCTTAAATGAATACAAACTATGGCCCACAAAAATTAGTTACGAAAAAAAAAAAAGAAAAAGCAAAACATACACATCTTCTCTGCCCACCCCCGCCCACAGAATGGGACATTTTATACGATTTTACGCAAATACCTGCGAAAGAGTTAAATAACACGAATATTGGACGGTAACTAAACCAAAAGAACGCAAAACGCGCTACAGCATCCACGAGCAGCCCGCAGTTTCAAAGATTTTAGAAGGTGCATGCGCAGCAGCTGATGGACGTGGCGTCTGCTAAGGTAAACGTTGATCGCCTCAACCTCCGCGGGCAGTATGCGCTAGTGACACTTAACTCATTGCTGTATAATGACGTTCTACAGCAAGGGTGGCCAGACTGACCCGGCCTAAGAGCCACAAACAAAACCACGAAACTTCCAAGAGTCGTAAGGGAAAGGGGGGGGGGTGCAAACTTTCGTCCAGAGCAATAAACGAAACTCAAACTACTTTCATCTATCCGAGTTAAAAGCAGTCCAATTGCACGTAAGGTATCAGTAGCACAAGACTACCAAACCCCAGCCTGTCTTTCGATTTAAAACGCGTTCCATTTCTCTTTTTGAGGAAGTGCTGGTGCAACACCTCCTAGAGAAGACGGCCACAGCGCTCTTCTCGTGACGTTGCAAAGGAAGGCCATCGGGGGCGCGCGTCGAAGCGAAGGCAACGCGCGTGGATCGACCGTCGTAGCGCGCTTTTAGTCACATACGCGCGTCTTATTAGCTAAAAGGAAAGCTAAACATAGCAACGGGTCTAGAAAACATTTTATTGCACGGGCAAAATATTACCCCGCTGAATAATCGGTACGAAATGGCACGAGGTATGCGTATAAGACGTATATAAAAAAATGTGATTGTCTTAAGTCGAAAACATTGAGTCACGCAATTACTAGCTGTAGGAATGCGTATTTTATACAGAAATACTTCGACAAAATGGCGAGACACGCAGTGATTGGACACAGCAAAACAGATCACAGTTAAAAATCAGGTAGACGTAGTCAACGCGGACACGGCTAGACAAGTGTCACTTACGATCATGTAAGCGATGTTATCGCGTGCAGTCACTGAATTCTTGTATTATACCCCGGCCACATGGCAAAATTAAGGTAAATTCGATCGAATGACATTATGGAGTCGACAAATCAGCTTGCGACGCGCGTATAATCACTCAAAACCGCGAGCTGATTGAATCCCATATCATTGAATGAAAATAGATTAACTTTTCTTGTGGCAGAGGTACTAAACTTACTTAGTCAACTAATTCACTTCTCCCTATGGGCTCGAGCTGCCTTAGAACAAAATATAACTTATTTGGTATACAATACTACTATTACCTTAATACAGTTAAGATTCTAGTATAAACGCGGTAAGGGAAAACAATAACATTACTATAAATAATCACATAACCACAAACAACGCACTTTCAATAATCACACAAATTTGTTTTTCACCTTCCAGTGAAAACTAGATTACCACGCATATTTACAAATGTCGACGCAACTGCACACAGATAACAACAAAGAATAAAATTCCATTCTATCAGTCGATTTAAAAAAAAAGAAGTGACCGCATCTCCACGTTGTGAATGATGTTGATTGGGCCGAAGCTCTGGTGGTGCTGATGATACTGATTTTATTGTTCATAGGTAGTGCTGATGGTGCTGATTTTTGTTTATTGCTCATAGGTAGTGCTGAGTTCCGGGTTGCGTTTCGACTTCATTATTACTGTAGTAGAATAGACAGTTGGGCGAGTTGGTATATATTGAACATAGTTACAGTTGCGCACACGAGGACAGGGACAGAGAAGAGGAACACGTAGACGACAGACAAGCGCACTTGTTTGTCGTCTACGTGTTCCTCTTCTCTGTCCCTGTCCTTGTGTGCGCAACTGTAACTATGTTCATTATTACTGCTTTATGATCGGTGAAATGCAGAGCCAGTGGTTCTTCTAGCGGATCAGCTTGGATCCGCTAGAAGCCGTGGGAACGCATCTCCACCGCTTAAGTCAACGGTCCACGTCAGAAAGAGAATGTGTGGTATGGAACGTGGTTATATACGCATTTGAGCATTTGACCGCAGCGCCCTCTCGTTTATAAACGTTGAGCCAATGCATGCAAAGTTTAACGTGATTATATACGCATTTGACCGCAGTGCCCTCTCCTGTATAGACGTTGAGCGGCTACATGCAGCGTTTCATCCATGACAAAAAAACCTGCTCTTGAGTTACTACCACATCTCAGAGCCCCCTACTCGTCCCGCGATCGTGGCCGAGTGGTTAAGGCGATGGACTAGAAATTCATTGGGGTCTCCCCGCACAGGTTCGAATCCTGTCAACTGCGCAAACATTTTTTCTTTTTATGTGAGCACGGACGCCGGACGGACGTACGGACAAGGCTAGACCCTAAGGAGCTTCGCCCCTAAAACACGATTGCAGCAGTTTACTCGCGTCCAACATGACCAAGAAAGCCAGTAAATAAGTCGTTTCTCACCTGTCGATCGTATCCATACGTTCCACAATATCTGTGACGAAAACATTTGAACACGAACTCCAAGAAGTCTCTCTATGTCGAGAGAGAGGTCTATTGATAATTGACCAGAGTCATCGTTGGCTAGTTGTCACACACGTCACTCAAACCGTAGCAGGACTTGTTCCACGAATCCCAGTAAATGCCGTAGTATCAAGCGAACACAAAAAAACTACCCGAGACTGCGGTGATGACACAAAAACGAGGGGGAAGAAGGACACAAGTCTCAAAAGTTCCACACACGAGAGCAGCGGCGACGAAAGGCTTAACGTTGTCCACCCATCTCTTCCTCGTGTGCACTCCCTGCGGCAATGACTGGATTTTTTTTCGGTTTCCTTCCCTTCTGAAATGTCTCAGCGTTCCTTTTCAGACGGCCAGTACCTCACATACAACGTAAATTTACCAGAATCAGAGCTCGTATGACGGAAGATGTCACATCCGAGCCGGTCCCTTCGAAAAGTGTGGGATAGCTGCGGGACTGTACGTAGTCCCGCGGTTACGGGGATAGGAATACTCATAAATATAAATTTGGTACTTTCAACCTTGGTATCGCGTTGTACATTACGCTTTACTAATATATATATATATATATTATATATTAAATTGTACAGGACTGAGCTTTTAAAACGTATATTAATGTCGGATAAACGCGCACGAACACCACCGCGCCGCTTGACTAGAAACATTTTTTTCCACGTTGATAGCAGATATTTTCTCACGTCGTTGCGCCATGGCCTTAATTTCTCCGACATTGTGACGTAACCACTTGGAGCGCTGCGGCCTTCTTCTCTAGGAGGTTTTGGCTTGTGTGACCGGGAGGGAGGCGGATAAGTGAGGTAAGGGGGGGGGGTAGAGGAGGGAGCCGGCGAGCCGCACTTTAACACGCGAAGAGCCGCATGAGGCTCGCGAGCCGCAGCTTAGCCACCCCTGTTCTAGAGTTTGTTTTTCAGAAGCTACTGGAGCTGTAGGTCACGCGGCTGGAGATGTGATGTACTCAGATTCGAGATTCAGGCACATTGCTTGCCGAATTTTAAGTGAAGAGTTGAAAAACAAAATTGAAAACAAAGTTCTCTCTATCCTGTGCCACACAAGGCATAAAAGGTTGCACATTGTTTACAAATGAAATTCGTTGCAGTTCACCCCAACCGCAACCAAATTAATTCCCAGTTGCTTCTACAAGTTCCGATGATGCTGAGGTAAAACGTCATTGAATTGAATTCAATTGAATAAAATTGAACTAATATTTATTTAAATTTTTTCGGTGCAAGCCCGGCAGGAAGGCGGAGACAAAAAGGCATTTTTGCCTGACTGCGGCCTCTAACCCCGTAGCTTGCAGCAAGCACACACAATTGTAGAAATAATGCAAAAGCCCAAAATGCGAAGTTTATAGTTATGGCAACGCGTAAATGTACTGATTGGACAGCTACAGCTTGTCCCATAAAGTTCTAAAACCGTTCTAGCCGAGCAGGAGAAAAAACTATTGTAGAACTATTGATGCACTATTTGTGCTCTTATAAAACATAATGTTATATTTTTGGTGCACTTTTATCTGTGCTGAGCACTTCGATTCAGACGTGAAGCTTTTAACCAACCCTTTATGTAGAACAAATAACAAGGAAATCTTGAAGTTATCAAAATCGTAAAACAAGTTACGCGCGTTGACAAAATTTTCCCTCGCCGCCGCGACGCAATGCACACACGCGGCCTAGACACACAAAGATCTGGCACACACATTCACACTATACATAAAAAGACTCATACAAACAAACTCGCACAAAATACCACATAAGCGCGCGCAAATACGTAGACAATGTAGAAATACTTTTGCTGTGTATGTTGCGTATGCACACACACACCCGCAACTATTCAGGACAAATATTTGCAGTGAGCGCGTCCCAGCATTTAGCCGAACTCGGGACGTCCGAAGGCGAGCTTCTCACTGTCCAGTCGGATGTCTTTTAAATGTCGTCCTCCCGTGCAACCAACCATCTCAAAAACAAAGCGGTGCCAGCACACGAAGCAGCGGTAGCGCTTCATCCCACTGCCTGAGAATCAACCGAGGCGTGCCGTTTTCCTGGCGAAGATTATGTCCCTTCTGGCCATAAGCCGGCAGCGAACGTGAGGGCTACGCGCCTCTTGTCCAATCAGCAGTCAACCAGGTACCACCTTACCGTCCTCTTCAACATATACACAAAGATGGGTTTCAGCGCATCGGGTGTCACGAAGCCCAACGGCTGATTAGTCCGTCCAGGCTCGCAGACTCGGCCGTATCGCCTGCTTGGTTTAGGAAGAGTACGGCACGACGGTGGAAGTCTCTAATTAGCCGAGAGCCTTTCCGTGCCAGTCGACGCTCCGGGCCCGGCGGTATAGAGCTTGCCAAACTGTCAGCAATCTGCCAGTTCGGCCCGACTGCCTTCCGGCACACGTGCGAACATCGACACCGGTTCTCCGATCCAAACGCTACAGTCTGTTGCAGTGATAAAAGTGCTATCGTCATGACGCGCGCTCGTGTTTTGTGGGTTTGCGGTCATCGGCTAAACCGATGACACGCAGGAAAAAAAGTGTAGGGCCGGCGCCTTCACTGTGCGTGATTGCTATGGTCGGTGATTGTAAACATACAAAGACGATAAGCGTCGTGACGAGGCACTTTTTGGCGCTACTTGATTAGGGGGGTGTGAAAATAGTGGTTCGAATCGAATAGCGCAGCTGTCATTCCCAGCATCGACACTGCAAAAATAACCGGTAGGTCTTGGTTTCCCTAGCACTGTGAAAGCTATTAATGACGCAGAACTATTCGATTGGAACCACATTTTGCACACCTCTATTGATTAGCTGCGTTGAGTCGTACCATGAGCTGTGTTACGACTCAAAAGTGATACGGAGTGTAGTTCCGCTCACATCAAGGTCGCTTCGCTTCGTCCGGCAAAGAAAACCGGGCGGTGTCGACGTGGGTAAGACCTGGTAAGACTGTCTTATCTGATCGTGGCCGCACAGCAGCTTGCCATGGAGCTGGCTGATATTAGAATACCCAAGCGAAGCTTTTGTAATACCGTATTTACTCGAGTAATAGCCGCACTGTTTATGAAAAAATCCTCAGGCTTTGCTTTTCCGCGGAGCACGCGGTTTGCCAATCACCGCAATGGACAGCATGATTCCAGCGGTTTACAGGGCAGAGATAACGTCTTTGCGGAATAATACCATCTGTGAGGATTACATTTGTATGGAGAATCGTGTTCTCGATCTCGTTATTCGCTATGTTATTTATGCGCAACGCGATTATTGGCTGTATATGTGTTCTGCGGGAAAGTAGACGCAAGGGCCTCGTTCATAAATAGTGCGGCTATTACTCGAGTAAATACGGTATGAAGTGTAGTCACGTCAAACAATAACGTAGGCAATACAAAAATTACAGTTTTTTTATTCGCGTTAGGATGAGTTTTTTTTCTTTTTCATTCCCTATTCTGAGTTTGTGTAGAACTAAAAAAAAATATTGTTTTTATTATCTAAAAAACATTTAAACAACTCCTTCTTTAAATTGACATTAAAAAGCGCCTCTTAAGAAAAACCATACCTCTGCAAAAAACCCATCTCGTTATTAAACTTAACTATTTATACACTAATTTTCACCATATCGATTTTTTCAATTTTGGGCATCCTTCCTTCATCAAACCTGGTGGTCGCTTGCTCAGAATAGCTTTAAACTAACTGTTCCACGTCAGGTCGATCTCTGCTGACTTTACCAATCCTTCCCTCAGCTTCAAACCAAAGAAAAAGAAAGTGCAAATGAAGGACGCTGGATTTTTTTTTTTATTCTGCTATTTTTATTTCTGGCTTCGCTCATCATCTTCTGTAAACCTTTTTAGAAAATCTGAAAAAAAAATGCCACCATTCGTTTTGTGCAACTTCTTCTTTCCTTCATTTTGTTTCGCTTACTCGCGAGGGCTGTTCGCCAGTGCAAGCTTTTTGTTGGCGCATGGGACAGGCAGCGGACAGAAGAAATTGACAAGTGAACGGAACGGAGTCCGATACAAAGAGAACGAAAGTAACAGTTCTGCGAGAGACTTTCAGAGACTACAATCATGTCCGCCGGGGTGGCGGGACCTTGGAGGGCACAAATACCGATTCCGGTCCAGATAAACCGTCCCACAGCTTTTCATGAGAAAATCGTTGCTGTCGTGCCCAGCTGACAGTCTTAATCTTTTCTTCGCAGTTTTATACCAGACTGATTCGCTTCGTGCCCGGCGGTTCGGAAACCTCTACGCCCTTCTCGAATTCGCGTTTACTAATGCTCGTATTTTGTTTCGTTCATTGCGGCAGGTGGGAGCGCTTTGCAATGTACACGGTGTCGCCGTAAACAAAAAATGGACCTTTTTTGTTTTTTGCTAGTCCAAAAATAATTTACACCATGGCGTTCTCCACCGAAATGTAGCGCGAGCAATCCGTACCAGATGCCGAAATTTGAAAACTAACCGTTACCTTATTCAAATTTATAAGCAATCTTCGGAAACACTTTAACACTAAAATAGTGACTGACGAAGCTTAGGAATAAATAAGAAAGAATGGCGTCGACTATCGGCAACGGGAGGTATTCCCTAATTGGAAGTTCAAGAAAATGACGTAACTTGAGAATAAGATAATGGTTGGTTCTGAAACTTTGCCACTTTCCTGGACCGCAAGCGCTACATTTGGGCGGAAACTGAGCATTTGGCGATACATAGGTTATGTTAGCGGTAAAAAAATACACACACACGAAACAACGCTGTAAATATTTGGGGAGGGGGGGGGATGTCGATGCTACAGAGCCTATACTCAACCTAGAGAGGCTTGGATAGGTAAACGTGAAAGTGTCAACCCTTCCATGTCGAGATAAAATAAACTCTATTTCTCGTGGGCAAGGTTGTTTTCGGTACAAAGTTGAGGTCGCATTGATGTAAAGCCTGGGAGCAAAAGTTTAAGAAACGCTGGGAGTGGTTTATAAGGATCAGCAGTTCTTGTTTCGTGATTCGCCTTTTGGCATTTTTGTCGTCTATATGCCACAATCTAAATTTTCTGTGAAGCAATAAC
>JAZHYW010061479.1:0-66582 GCA_037355805.1 Ixodes ricinus
AAGAAAGGAGTGCTGTTCTGGGAAATTACGCGTTATTTCCCCTAAGTACAGTGTTCTAGAGAGTTGTAGTGGCAAGAGCGGCGGCCGCCCCGTGAAGATTTTGCGCATAGACAACACGGTGGCGCTGCTTTTCTGAGCCCTAGGAACGTACCCCCGTCAGCCTCGTCGTCGGCTCTGATCGGCGTGTTCTACTGTGGTTCAACTGGAGCTTTTCGCGACGCAGAACAATTGCTAATGGGAAAAAATTGTAAGTGTTCCTTTGGACTAATGCCTATAGAGTGTGTGCTAACCTTTACTTTCAATATTCGCGTGTTTTTGAGGGAGATTATTCGATTAATATCGACTCCCCCCACCCCCCTCCTTCCCAGTACTGACAGGTCGTTCAGCAACGCTATCACTTCGGCTGCTCGCTTAATATCTGCGAAAGAAACCAAGCGATACTGATATAACAAGAAAAAATAGACTAATAAGTCTCAATAAATCGTTCACTTTTTCAATGGTCAGCGGAACAAGAAACTGGTGTATCGTTTTTTGTCATCGCGTTGCTGATGCGGGGACAAGCGTTGTGTAAGGTGCAAGGCCGAGTGCGTTTAGGAATGGCCAAGATGCCACTGCAACTGGCGAACATACTGCAAATTGTCTTTTATGGAAGGGAGTCCATGAAGAAAAAATACCTCGATTGGGAGTACATGAAGCATAAAAATACAATACGAACACAAACTTCAACAACCCCTAATATGAAAAAAATTATTCTCAGCACACTGGTTTATGACCGCTCAAAGTGGTAATACGCTTCATCCACATACACAGCAAGCACATGACAGATACCTAGCAACATACTACGCGAACAAATTATAAAAAAAGCAATAATATATTCGGGCATAGAATCCTAATCTCTTCGCCATTGACGATGTGCACATAGTCCCGAGGATAAGAAGCGGTTCAAAATGTCTCTCGCATACCACTGATGTCTCGGCGAGGCTTTTATCTTCTCGATTAAGGTTTTGCTCCCACTGTAGTCTGCGCGACTCCTCCTTAGGCGCATTAAACAGCGACGGCTTACGATCGCCGGTGCTCCGGCTTCCCTTGTTGTCCGGGTAGCCCGACTTGTATACCGGCGCGAAGCAGTGTTGTCCGTCTTTTTCTTGCATTCATGACCGAGACGGCAACAGAACGGTGAAGACTCCCCACCACTACATTACAAAGAAAAGTGATACCATGCTACGTTCGGGAGAAGCTTACCGCCTCAGCTTCGCCTTCTTCTTCGCTCATCAGACATCTGCGAATTCTCCTAGAGCCCGGAACTCCAGCACCAATCGCGGCCATCTACGTCGACGGTCTTCACTTGGCCCATTGTAAGCGGGCGTCGCTCTTGCCACTACAACGTCTAGAAATCTGTACCCTAAGTATCTATATTACTGTCGCTGAGACGTACACATGTATGAGAGGTAGAGTGCATCTGCACTTTAATTATTGACTTTTTATTTATAATATTATTTAGATTTATTGCATGCTCTCGGTACGTTTATGTTCACTAAACACTCTCTTTGTTGCTGTATTGCTTTATTAAAGTCCCACTTAGAATTACTTTACTTTTAATCTTCAAATCAAGGATGGGTTTAACGTCTTCTTCGTCATACTGTGGAGAAATGATAGTGTATAAATTATTTTATGTTATTGTTAAAGATAGAACAAAGCATTATATCATTAACATAATTATCATTAGTATTCGCACAAACACTTTTGTGATATATTTAGTTCGAACATACTTGCGTTCACTAAGAGAGGCGCATAATGTGCGGATGCGTTAGATTTTGACGGATGTCTTATTTTAAAATAGCAAAGTACCGTGATTATAAATATTATCATCTCGTGGCGTTATAGGTAATATAAAGCGAGAAGACAGTTTTGAATTGTTAACAATCTGATCCTAATAAAAACAAAAACAAAATTGGAAGGAGTGTGAATGTTGGCGGAGCAGTTTCCAGTCGATGACTTATGCAGATGTTGTGACACGAGGTCACACAAGAGGTCTTTTAAGAGTCAATTTGCTACAAAAACCGAGGAGATACAGGAAGGCAAACATTAAAAAACAATTCATGAAATAATGTGACCTAAAGAGCAATGAAATTGACGAAAGAGCGAAGAAATTCACGAATTGGTCCCATTGTTCACACTTTATTTAGACACGAAAGGAAACCGTAAAGCTTGAAACACGTGTGACCGAAATTGCGTCGAGTCACAACCGCAAGCCGCGTAACCATAGCAACCGCCGCTAACGCTGTGACGTGGCCGAACGCCCGCCGCCGCGTCACATCAACAGCGACGGTTGCTATGGTTACTCCACAGTGCTGCAGCGACGCGATGCGATCTTAGCTCACGCGTGTTTTAAGCTTCAGAAAAGACCAAAACAAAATTGTTTCGGGGTCATGTGTGTGAATTACCTAGCTGTGTTTAGGTTAGGTGACCTGATATACCATTTGGAATGTTCTTCGTGTCAATTTGGTTTTTCACTCCTCCTGTCTCGTTTCTCTTTCTTTGATCATCCTTTCCTCTGTTTTCATGGGAAACACGGCGGAACCAAATACATTACCGTAGTCACCGGCAACATAAGAAACGCATACGCACCTCGCTGTCCACGTTGTCGCACTTTCGCGCTGCGGCAAGAGAGAGGCTGCCACCGACGCACCGAGATACCGGATTCCCCGAGACAGCAGAGACGGCTGCCTCCGCTGTCTCGAAGGCTGTCAATGGCGATAGATCGCTCTGCCCAATTCAAAGATCAAAAATCTCCGAGGGTCCTCGCACCCTCCAGTCTTTACTACGCAAAAGTTGTTAGATTTTTTTTAGGAAGTTGAATGTCCTAAAAAACTATTTGGTACGACGTTGGTTGCGGGCTTACTAACGATTGCAGAAATACTATGATGACCATAAATGATCACTTCAATCAAATAGCAATTAGGCGCAGTAGAAGACGTTCTGCTTGTTCGCTCCTTTCCTTTAGATTTTCCTTTCTATCTTTCTTTTTCTTTTCATTTTGACCCCCTGGTCCTATTTTTGTCTCACGCTATGCATGATTTATTTTGCTGCTCATTACTGTCACGCGCATTCCCTGGTGCTCGGCCGGAAAGATACCCTTCACAAAAATCCACGCCAACGCCTGTCCGCCATTCCTTCATGACGTACTCTGAGCTTGTATCGGACACGAGTGTGACGTCAGCGTTCGGTGACGATTCGGATCCAAAGACGCGCTTCGTGAGCGAGCAACGGTGACCGCCAATGTTGCTGGATGGCCTTTTGAAAAGGGTCTATTAAGGGGTCTCTTAATAAGCTGATAGCTTTGGCCGGCGATAGCAAACGCACAAATATGGTGAGCGCCTTGACAATGCACTTTTGTCGCGACCTGATTGGCTACATCATATCGTACCGTCGGCTGCTGACACACTTCGTGTGAAAGAAAATATAGCTGAAAGTGAGACGAAATACTTAAATATTTTTTCAAGTTATCTCTAACCCGATGTTACAAAATACGCCTCGCAAGTGGGCTCATTTTCGTCTTCTGCGCATGAGAAAGGAAGTAGCGGTGACGTCAGAACGCCGAGCCCTGATTGGCTGATCGCGGTCCCCTATCTGAGCGTCGTCTGCTCCTTTGCAACAACGTCTGCTCGCAACGTCGTCTGCGTCTGTCTTACCTTTCCTGCGACTTTCGGAAGTGCAGGTCTTTACGAGCGAGCTCGACTTCGCCTTTCAGAGAGGGCAGACGAAATAACTCGAGCGGTTCGTTGTTTTTGTCGAACAACTAGCAGACGCGCATCAAGGAGGGAAGTCAAAGTACTCACTGGCGAGGTGTCCCGAGACGCCGAGGTTTGTTTGCTAAGAACCGAGAGTGAGCGTGGTTAGTGTCCGCAAGTTCCCTCCCAAATACTTTTCCCTCCTTTCGTGTGCGGCAAGACTCCTCATTCTTTAACGGCGTCGGCGGGTTGGCGCAGTTAACGTCATCTGCTTTACGTCTGCTAGTCAAAGCGATGGCTCCTTTACCTTTCCTGCGTCTGTCGGATATTCACCGCTTTTTCACCGGCGAGAGTCACCGTTGCCTCGGAAAACAAGGAGATGACAAGAGGAAGAGATTGACCTCTTAATCTAAAATTGAGGTCAGTGATCACAGTATAATACAGGAAGGGTTCACAAGGGTCGCGCGGGCACATTCCATTCAGCACGCCAGCCGGTCGTGGGCAGACGGTCACCGAGTCGGAGTGCCTGCCTGCTAGGCCTATCTGCCGAGTTCGCTTGGTCGGTGTCGGTGGAATCGTGGCCGTTGGAGCTTTTCCCGGGTGTTTGTGGATCCAGCGTTCTTGTTCGTCGTGGTCTGGTTCAAGTACTTTTACTTTTTTCTTGCTGCTTGAAGTCGGGACGCGTGAGAAGCGCACGTAGAAAAATAAACGTCCGTTGGTCGTCGCGACCGCGACGCTGTCGGCCATGCTGATTTGATCGTAACAAGTGCGTAGACAGCTTCGGAGCTGTCGTAGGATTTTGTCGTAACCTGCGCAAAACTTACGAAAATTTCGGTTCGTGAATACGAATTTGTTCTTAAGTTTTGTCTTACGCATATTTTTGGCGTAAGATCGTTTCGTGAATCTGGCCTCTCCACTTTCGAAAGTCGCAGGAAAGGTAAGACAGACGCAGACGACGTTGCGAGCAGACGACGTTGCAAAGGAGCAGACGACGCTCAGATAGGGGGTCGCGATCAGCCAATCAGGGCTCGGCGTTCTGACGTCACCGCTACCCCCTGCGCAAGAAGCAGACGAACTTGCCCTCCGCATTGAATTGTGTCATCGTGGCGGTTTCTTACAGAGGAACCAGAAATGTTGTTATTTTTTTACTTCACTTGACCAAACCAATGGAGGCATGTCTTAATTTCAGCAACAATCACGATGCTCTCCTGCGAGGATGGCCATAGCTTACTCCATTTTGTTTTTCGCTTTACCTGCGTCAAATTGTTATGGCTGTTGTTGAATGAGGCTTGAAGAGGCCGCCCATTTATTGAGAAATTTACAAGTCCTGAGTAGAAAACATCATGCAGATGGCGTATTACTTCCAGAACGTATTCGTGCCAGACCGATTGCTATTTGGAAGGTGAATGTGTTCTTATTTTTAAATGCAATAACAACCTGTGGATATTTAAATCAAATACATTGCTTTATGACTTCACCTCTCTCTTTATTTCGGCCCTTTAGTTGAGCATCGATCCGTGTTTATAAGTGCCTTATTTTCTGAATTTCATTGTATTCTTTAAACGTTTTTTTTTCTGCATGAAATGGATATTTGTTGCTGCACATCTGGCGCGAGTATCTTAAATTATTGTTGTGGTTTGTCAGCGCACAAGCTCTGATAAGATAACCCAACCACAGATGCCGGTGAACACAGCTAGTTCATTTAGTTATATTGTACAAAATTTGGCGATCATAAGAAAATCAATACTGCTGCTTGGAATACGCTGTTTAAAAGTCCTCTGTAGCCTTCTTATATTAGTATCGCTCAGTAGTCAATGAAATTAAGCCATTAGCTGATAAGAACGTCAGATAATGATTCACGAGGCGTGAATTTACAAAGTCATACCTTACGTTTTTTGTAAGCTGCCTGGGACCCTATAATTAATCAAAATCAAGCTCTATACAATGTAAATAGAACTTGGTGCTTAGAACTTAGAACTTGGTCGTAGAACTCTACATAGAACTGAAAGTCGTACCTAACACGATCGTTACCTGACTCGGTAAGTCACCTAACCAAAGGCTTCCTGCTTTTTGGGTGCAACATAATGATCACTTGTTCTAACTCCTTCGCTCAAGTGCATCTCAGTTAACGTGACACGCGGTCAGACATTTCTACGATATAGAACATGTTGTATGACAGATGTAAATTCTCAAGTAGGTTAAAACAAATCTTCTAGGGAAGCAGCCGTGCACCACTTCGCTTTATCTTTCAAAGGAAATGACGTATACGGTTCGCCTGGAAACACGAAAACTCTGCTCAGTGCTACAAGAGTAAGACAATGTCAGAGATGGCTTACGGAGCTTCCTTTCGAAGAGAGATCGAACAAATAGCATCAATAAGAGAACGCAGCTCTTTAAAGACTGCAGCACCTTCTTAAGTGCCGAGCCCCCAGCTTTAAAAGAATCGACAGAACGGCTACCCTCCGAATGATCATTGTCTTCCGTTTAGCGCCTTCTTTGATGCGGTTGGCAAATTTCGAAGTTGAAAGAGGAGTGAAGTTTTTCGCTGAGTACCACAAGTTTATATCTACTGCAGGCCTCCTCGTCTCCCGTGTGCTTCGCAGGTGCGCTCCGCAAAACGAGACGCAAAGAAACAAAGGCAAAATGTAAAAGAAGGCTGCTCGACGTTATCTGCCTTGTTACCAGAAACTCCCTGTGCGCAACAGGAGTAAGAGGGATTCTCTAACGCAGCGGAGAGGCCTCCAGCTAACCATGAGCACGTTCGCGGAGCAATACACGCATGCTGGGATGAAGTATCCGGAAACTCTGGGAGAAAACGGCGACCGCTGAGTTGTCACTTTCGCCTGTGCCTGAAGCTCCGCCTGGAAAATAAAAAGGCGGCCCTCGGCGGAATCGCATATTTCGGTGCTTGTTAAGACGTGATGCGAATGCAGCACGCGACGGCACTGGGTGGCTCGGGTAGTGGGGAAGCGTTGAACCGTTGAACTAACTACCAGCGGGACGAAGAAGGAAATGAAAAAAACAAAAACTGAAAGAAACACCGTTAGCGCGAACAAGCAGATTTTGATTTTGATTTTTTTTTTTTGCGGCTGTATGGCTGTCATTAGCGCTACTAGTATTAATTGTGGAATGTGCGTATCGTGGACGTCGACGTATGTTGTTCACTGCGATACAGCTCTGTCTTGTTAACATGCATCCCTTACAAAAATTATCAATGAGTATTAATCGAGTTTTTGATGTATTCTTATAGTATACGTTAGGAACTCAATTGAAACTCATTGATAATTTTTTAAGAGTGGACATCGTTAGTATGGATGACCCGCTATATGGACACCACCTTCGGGGACAAACTGTAAAAATACATTCATTTTGTCTCGTTATCATGGACAAATCACATCATGGATGATTTTTGGGGGAACGAGAGCGTCCATACTAACGAGACATCGTTGTAATATTACTTGCAATGAGTGTTTTTGGCAGACAAACCATCATGGTGAATGACGCATTTAGATTAGTGCAACAGGTATCTTATGTAGTCGGATTCAAGGCTCAACATACAGCGTGATTTTAACAGACCTCGCTTGATCACAGCCTCCGCAGATGCGAGCAAAGCCGGCCATGTAAATATGCTTATAGGACACCGTCCTCCTTACGTGAAGGCAGGGACTCCTCTGCGTGGCGTCTGCGAAAGGGCTGAGACTCCGAAAAACAGGTAATTTAACGAGACGCGATCATCGATTTCGAAGAGCGTGCACCCGTTGACGGCACCGATCCTTCGTTTTGGAAAGTTCGGTGGGGAAGGGAGGGGGGGGGGAGGAATTCCGCCGCTGCGGCGGGCAGGTTGAGCTTGCGCTCACTCTTTAGAACCCGTTAAAGTTTAGCTCTGAAAAGAAAGATGGCTATGGAAAACACTGAGGCAAAGCATCAAACGCTCTTCACACCGGTCGATGTTCTCAGTTGTGGTCTCGCGCTAAGGAAACAGGTGGAGAAAAGACGTCTCGCCGAAATATTACCCCACGCATCGAACAAGGACGCCTTGTCTGCTCGTGGGACGCGTATGAGACACCGACGCCTCTGAAGACTGCCTCGGGTTTGCAACGAACCTGTCAAGACAATAAAAAAAGGCGCAGAAATACTCGCGAACGAAAAGAGCGTGTCCAATGAGAGAGTAAGCCGTAGGCAGCAGGACCTTTCTTTGCGGTTAAATCCCTTAGAATTCGTAAATATTTCGCATCCAGGTCAGCGCATTTCGAACGCGGTCTCAGTATAGTAAAAGTGAAGATCGTGTCAGATCATAGAACACTCTCTGATATTATGTTTCACATGGAAGAGGACAGAGAACCGAACAAAATGCGCGCAAATAAGCTGTGACAAAACGAAAAGTACGTTGTGCTGGATGGTTTTCGTTAAATTACCGATATTGAAGATATAGGTAATAAAATAAGTGTAGTCAAATTAAAATAAATGTATAATCGATCGTAAATTCGACTCTGAATGTAAACATAGGCTGCAGTATTTTTTCAGTTTTGGAAATAAAACCAGTTTTCAACGTAAGACTTCACATATATTGAAGCATTGGATGGTCACATCATACATCAGAAATATGCCCTCTCTTTTATCACGAAGCCAAAACCGACTTGCTCAGATACTTACATTGATACCTCTCGCTGCAACTTCGAAGCATGAGTGGATGCCTGGAGGAAACCTGAGCAAACAACCTACTAAGAATATAATATTCGGCAAATTACCTCAATACGCCTGTCTAGCGCTCCTTTCGAACGGCGATTATGCCGAACGCCTTCGGTCGAACGACGAATTAGCTGGGATTCAGGTTCTATGTGTGCCCCCTTGACATGAGCTCGTTCTGCAATTCTTCAAGGGCCACATCGTAATAAATCCGATCTGGAAATTCCCGCGAGTCAGGGATTATGGTGCCCTCACGTGATATTTTGCGTTCTGAAGGAATGCGGAGAGCAAGTCGTCTGCTCTTGGCGCAGGAGTTGCGGTGACGTCCGAACAACGCCGAGCTCTGATTGGCTTTGATTAAAAGGATAGTGGATCAGACCTCAATCCTAGATGCCTCGAGGTCTACCCGCTATTATTTTTTTAAATCTGCCAGTAAGAGCTCTGCGTTCTAACATCATTGCAACCCCTGTGCAAGAAGCAGACGAACTTGCTCTCCGTATTGTTTCGGGCATCGTAGACCGTAGCGACGCCAACCAGCCCAGTTTTCCGCGTTCAGTGCGACAGCGGGCGCTAAATAATAAGAACGAAGAGACAAAAATTGTATTCAATTTTAAATTTTACTTTTTACATTTCTATTTATCACCTACCACGTCTTCTGACTAAATAATATGTTTTGTAAATAAAACAATAAATAAGCCAAAGAGACGGTCATCGACATGCCAGGCGGCGCATCTGGCGCTTGCGGACTCAAAATTGAAGGCATCGGAGTGAAGCGACGGCCAGTTTAGGCGCACGCTGTTTTTAACCCGCATTGTGGCGTGAAACCAACAGAGGGTAATGCGAATCATGAGCAACCCTCTGCTTCCACCCCACTATGTGTTGTGTTTTTTTTTCTTTTCTATTTGGACGTTTCCGAATAAACAAGGTTTCCAACACTTATATGACGCCTCGTTGAATTTCAACAGAAAAAAGGGAATATAATAACGCGCCGTATGAAGAGCGGGAACGTGCCGTTCTTAAGTTCTCTCGAAATGCACCGAATGCGACGCCATCATCCGACATGTCGGTGCTTGCTCACGTTCGGGGAAGATGAGGGGACAACGCTTGAACATATGTAGCAGGTCCTGTCGATGCTTATAACAGTTTCCAGCTATACGAAATTAAAAGACGAGATGAAGTGAGCACCAATTTTGACAGAACGGTGCAACTCATATATTAATCAGTGTTACCATTGATATTAATTTATCTAGGGGAGGTCTTAGACCCTCGTTCTGTAGGGTTTCGGAGACATTCAGCGTTAATCTTTTTTTAAACATTATGCCGTCTTCTTACGTATGAAGACGGGTTTAAGAGTTTCTAAATGTCCTTTGTTTTGGTGTTTATTTATTTTATTTTCTCGACGTGTTCTTTACGTGGTGAGGTGAAATTTTAGCACTAATCAACGGCGATAGTTTTTCATTTTGTGCTAGTGCACCCGCCTTTGGTTCTTAGATGTTTAGGTGTTAATTATTCATCTGATTTTCTTACTTCTTACCTCGTGCCAAATTTTATACAAAATAATTCTGACAGTTGGTACTATTACGTTAATTTATGCAAAGTTTACTAACGCTTCTATCGCTACATCAGACATTGTTCTAAGACTTTACATTGTAGCCATCCAATTCAAGGAATTATCAAAATTCTAATCGATATGCTTCTATAATTTCTAGGCAATTACAATTCTCGGAATCATTTCGATGTTTTGTGAAGGAAAGCATAATTGAAAATTTTGATAATAAGGCCTATAACATTCGATACAAAAAAGCTTCGTAGAGATGAGGAATAAAAACTATACGCGTCAATAATTTTAATTACTGCTTACCGTAAAATCCCGAGAGATGCCCGACAGCCGAAACGCAACCACCCTTTTGTTTTTCTAGATTTGCTATTTTCGTTTAAACACCGAAAGATAGCCCACTCCGAGTAATAGTACTGTTCGTATTGAATGATGACCTTAGCGTAAAAGCGAGTAGTTAGCAACGGCGAAATAAAATCGAACATTGCTGACTGGGAAGTACAGTCATCTTTGCTTCATTGCCCCTCGCCGCGACAACAAGTTTGTCAAAGACATACAATCTTAAAATAGCATTGTTTAAACTTTTTTCCGACTACACACCCAAAGTGAGCGTACTCCCTATATTCACCAATTTCTTTTCTCTGTTTTAGACGCGCTATCTCTCGGGATATTCCGGTATTGATATGCCATGACTGTCATCTCAAATATTGCGGGGTAACATTCCGATGCGCGTTGTTGTTCAGTTGAAATTTTCATTTTAGTGCATTTAGCAGAAAAGCGCCGAGGGAGGGATGTCCAAGAAAGTTGGGGACGGGACAGTCCTGCCGCATCGGTCATGCAGAAACTACCTGCAGAAATGTTCTCACCATACAACTGTGCCTGGAATATATATGAGTGAGACGTGTCCGCAAATAACTCTGTCGTCATGTATTCAGCGAACACCGTGTCTTCTGTATGATGCATGAGCAGAGCGATTCTGGCTTTACAAGCTGGTTAGAGCGAAAGGCTAGCTGACTTTATTTTTAGCCATAGTCTCCCTCCAGTTAGAGCGAACGAGCGCGTCATCTACTCCTTGCGCAGCGTCTCGTGCGTTCGAACTATCATGGACACAGAGCCAGCTAGCCTTTAAAGAGACACTGCAAGGGAAACAAAGTTTTGTTTTATAAGGGCATCGTTGGGGCGCATACTTCTTACAATAATGTTTCCACAAAAACAAAAACATTTTTTTTCGTTCAATATTTACGTCGTTAGACGCAATTTAGGTTGTAGAAGATGGAAGTCGCAGCCCGTTAAGCCCCTCTCGTGCTTACTAGGTGCATACATCTCTCAATGGCTGGAGAAATGATTGCCGTGTGAAAGGTTGGTTGTAAATTTGTATCTCCTTGCCGTAATAGTATTTTAATCGACTATTGTGTTATGTTTGAGAAGCAAACAATCAAGATAGAGTCATTATTGTTTTCAAAGATATCCCGAGATTGCTTTACCCGCTTTTGTTTGAAACGTTAACAAACATGGCTGCCGGCGATTGCGGAGTGCTGAGCGACCGAAGCTCGTCGACCTCGTCAATTTTGATGAGTGCGTGTGGTTTTGAGTTCACGTATGTGTTTAGAGGAAGACGTCATCAACTGACAACGCTTGCAGCAAACAAGTGTCGCAAGTACGTGCCTTCGGAAGCTCTGTTTAAATGCTTGTTCTCGTAGCGGGACCGGCCTAAGCCTATAGCTATGGTGCCTGGAACACTTCTCCAACTGGTGTGTTTACCTCGTCCAAAAAGTGGCCCCTCGATTTCCACCTGATGACGTCAGGGAAGTGTCATGCTGTTGCTAGTCGCGATCCTGGCGGCGTCTCAACAGCTGTGGTGTACCTGGCACCCGCCTGTTCTGCAGCAGGTCGCTCTCCAGTGTGCCAGTCCACGGAAGCTAGGGAAGCCAGAAGTTGGGACGCTGTGACGACTGCGCCACTCGCGTTCGTTCGTACTACTCCCAGCTACTCGTTAGCATTTCTACGAGCAACCGCCAAGATCACGACATGTACAACATGACACTTCGGCTTCTGTGACGTCATTTGTTGCCAATTCAAGACCATTTCTGACGTATGGGCAGCTTAGGACGCTCAACACGCCAGTCGAAGACGCGCTAAAGGCGCCATAGCCTAGCGTCCAAGATCAACTATTTTAAACGATCTGGCTCGATATTTTTCTTTGCCCGTGTTAATGCTGAATAAAGTTGTTGGTTTCCGAAAAAAGCGGCCCCGCTGCTTTGTGAATCGTACAACCATCGTGATTTCAACCATGATTTCAATACCGAGAAGATATCTAGCACTGATAAGAATTTTCGAGCCATTTTGGTTGGAAGCAGTCTGGCGTTCGGTTCGCATCAAATTTGTTTAGGTATTTTCCCGTCATTGCGCAATTGAAAGGCAAGCTTTCAAGTCTCGCGCAGTGCACCTGCCATACCAGTGCGAATATTTATACGTCGCGTTTTAATTGTGCTTCATGACGCTCGTTCACATTGCTCGTAGATGCTATGTGAGAAAACACACACACACACACACACACAAAAAAAAACAGCTAAAGTTACAAAGACTGCATATTTATTTTTTGGATTTCTTCAGTTCTCTAGGTAGCTTATTACGCACATCGATAGGCGACAACAGTCGGTTGTTTTGGATCGTGGCTCGTGCACGATGAATCGCTAGAATGCCGCTTTCATAGTCGCGCCTCCTAAGAGTTGCAGAAGATTTTTGACGGTAGATGGATAGCAGACGGACGGAGGCGAAAACGGACGCCGACGCGCAGCTTTCGTGTCCCCGTCTCACAGCATTGCAGACGACGATAGGCGGCCATGAAATAGCAGACGATGCCGGAGGATGCCGCTCTTCTGCTGGCACGACTAGCAGGCGGTGTAAGACTTCCAGACTAGACGGACCGGATAACGCGAAAGGGAACACCACGCTTGTGGCCTGTTCAGTCGAGCAGCCAAGCCAGTCCAGTAGTAATGGGCGGGGCCACTGATCTGTGGGCGGGGCTTAGATCGGGTTGTGACCTCCACCTAAAGCGTCTGACAACCTAAATATTGCGCGAAGGAAATGTCTTTTTCGCGGAAGAGTTATTTAAAAAATCAGCAGAACCCATCCTTTGGGAATGATTATCTACGTTAATGCGAATAGCATCAAACGGTGCGGAGTTATGCGCGTTCGTCAGGTGGCCGGCACACTCTAGATACGCCAGCCCACTCTTGAGGCGATTCTAAATTTGTTGACACTTTCACAGCCCTGCGCACGATCTCCGCAGCCCAGCACGTGCGTTTGTGTCACTTAGGAAGGCGAGCAAAGCACGCGCCATACGCACAAACACTCAAAATGGTACCGACCAGACTTTCTGGCGTCTCAGCTAGTCTCAACCAACGGTACTCTAAACGGTTGTTTATATCTTTACCATAGGACGCGCTTTACAGCGCTGTCAGCAGCTACCGGTGCGCGCGCGTTCCATGCACGAGGGCTCATTCCGCTCGTGAGGCTGAGCACGGCCGCTACATCACCCTCTCCCGAGCGCGGGAGAGGGTGAGCTAGCGGCCGTGATCAGCCTCACGAGAGCGGAATGAGCCTCGTGCATGGAACGCGCGCGCACCGGTAGCTGTGACAGCGCTGTAAAGCGCGTCCTATGGTAAAGATATAAACAACCGTTTAGAGTGCGTTGAATGACTGCCTTCATAACTCTGTGGTTAGCGCGTCTGCCTGCTGATCAAAGGGTAAACGGTTCGAATCCCAGCCGGCGCCGGTCTTTTAATGCAAATAGCATTCTTTGGCTACTTCACGCACTTTTCGTCTATGTATCTATCTGGCTATCTAACCTCTTACGCCGCGGGTCGATAAATAAATAAAAAAGACCGGCGCCGGCTGGGATTTGAATCGTTGACCCTTTGATCAGCAGGCAGACGCGCTAACCACAGAGCTATGAAGGCAGTCATTCAACGGCACTTTAAACGGTTGTTTATATCTTAGCATAGGACGCCTTTACGCGCTGTCACAGCACGGTGCGCGCGCGTTCCATGCGACGGGCTCATTCCGCTCTGTGAGGCTGAGCACGGCCGCTAGCTCACCCTCTCCCGCGCTCGGGAGAGGGTGATGTAGCGGCCGTGCTCAGCCTCACGAGAGCGGAATGAGCCCTCGTGCATGGAACGCGCGCGCACCGGTAGCTGTGACAGCGCTGTAAAGCGCGTCCTATGGTAAAGATATAAACAACCGTTTAGAGTACCGTTGGTTGAGACTAGCTGAGACGCCAGAAAGTCTGGTCGGTACCATTTTGAGTGTTTGTGCGTATGGCGCGTGCTTTGCTCGCCTTCCTAAGTGACACAAACGCACGTGCTGGGCTGCGGAGATCGTGCGCAGGGCTGTGAAAGTGTCAACAAATTTAGAATCGCCTCAAGAGTGGGCTGGCGTATCTAGAGTGTGCCGGCCACCTGACGAACGCGCATAACTCCGCACCGTTTGATGCTATTCGCATTAACGTAGATAATCATTCCCAAATGATGGGTTCTGCTGATTTTTTATTTATTTATCGACCCGCGGCGTAAGAGGTTAGATAGCCAGATAGATACATAGAAGAAAAGTGCGTGAAGTAGCCAAAGAATGCTATTCGCATTAAAAAGATTCGACGTTTAAAATTCTCTGTAATGCGCAATTAGGGTAGAGCTCTTGAGGAGGAGGAGGGGAGGGCACGGAGGAGAAAATATGCACCACCTGCTCCTCCTCTTTTACCCTTTCTCTCCTCCTCCTCCTCCTCCTTTCTTCCTCAAATCCTCCTCCCGTTCAAATTCCCCGCTAAAGTTTCCTCTGAATTAAGTGAAACTTTCCCCGCTAAATTTATCTCTAAATATAGCGAAATTTTCCCCGCTATATTTAGCGAAGAAATCGACGTCACGTGACCTCAAGACACATTCAGTTTCCCCGCTAATTTTAGCAGGGAATATGACTCCACATGAGTTCGTGTCACGTCACCCATGAACAAATTCTGTTTCTCGGCCAGATTTAGCGGGAAAAATTGGCGTCACGTGACCTTAGCACCAATGCAATTTCCCGCTAACTTTAACGGGACGGTTACACCGACGCCGACTGCGACGCCGCAAAACGCGGAAACGAGCGCCGAAAGGCTGCGCTCTAAAATGACGTGTTTACCTTTGCCCTTTAAAAAAACGCCATTTTATTTCTTGCGGTATCCCTTTAAATTTACCGATTATCTTTTTCAATCAGACCTCGGCGTTCTGACGTCTCAGCATGCTCTCATCACCTCCTCTCCCTCACATTCTCTCCGCATAGCGCGCAAAGAAGTCTCAGCTCCGGCGAGGACTCACCGTCCTGTCTCGGAGCTGCGCGATCCTGCAACGCAGGAAGGCTGACTTCCCCAACTGGGCCGTCACGTTTCGGTCGGTGCTGTTGTCGAAGCGGGGCCTGAAGTGGGGGTCGTCCCAGTGGGCGCTGGGCCGCGACGGGGGCTCGCCGCCCACTCCGGTCGAAGACGGCCAGGACACGGCACCTCCCGCTGCTGGCCCTCCTCTGTGAATGGGGGCCGCCGGTCCCGGTCCCGACACCAGGCCCGGGCTTGAAGACGTGCTCAGACCCGAGCCGAGCCTCTCCCTGAAGTTTCGCTCCGTGCGAGGCGCTTCCCAAAACGTAGCCTCTGCCTGCATGGGCAGCAAACCAGAGCCCGGGCCTGGGAAACACAAAAAGAACAGCTCGGTGAAAGCTTTTTTGAACGCAGTTACAAAACTTCTAGTCGCAAGTCTCACTAAGCCGACAAACAGAAACAACCGACACCGACAAAGGTCAAACACCTGCTGCATGTACGTGATGGTACTTTTGGCAGGCCTTTGAATCTTTCAGTGCTGTTAAACTAAGCACGAGTATTTTTAATCCTCGCAAAGATACCCACGCGTTCAGAATGCTCCTCTTTGAGGCTTGTCGATTTCGGCTGTTTCTTTTTGTCGCCCTAGTGGGACTCGTGTATAGTAGAAACAGTTTAAAGTTTATGTTTCCGCAGACCATAAACTTTGAAATGCGTAGTGCAAGTCGTCTTCTTCTTGTGCAGGGGTGGTGGTGACGTCAGAACGGCGCCGAGCTCTGATTAGCTTCAGTTGAAAGGATAGTGGGTAGACCTCAATGCTGGATGCCTCGAGGTCTACCCACTATTTTTTTCGATCAGCCAATAAGAGCTCGGCGTTCTGACATCAACGCAACACATCTGCAAGAAGCAGGCAAACTTGCGCTCCGCACTGAAATCTACCCACTATCCTTTCAATCAAAGCCATCCGGAGCTCGGCGTCGTTCTGACGTCACCACATCACCCTCGGAACAAGCAGGCAACTAACTCTACGCATATTTCCATTCGTCTCCATTTTATTTCTAGAACGGTGCATCACATGTAGACACTGAGAAAGTGAAAACGGCAGGACGTTTATTTCGAATGCAGCGGCCTCCAGCACGAGTTTGGTGCCTTCCGTCGTGCTTTGTCGGCGCTCGCCCGCTCGACGTGTTCGAAACAACAGAGCGTCGTCGAAGGTAGGAAGTTCGCTCTAGAGACGGGACAACTGAAGCTCCTCCCTGAACTCCTCAGCTTGTCGGTGAACGTAGTCATACATTACCGAAATTTCGGAAAAGGTTGTAGTTGTTTATGTGAGCTACAGAGATACAGTTCGTACAAAGAGTACAATATTTATTTTTTATGTCGCCCATATAGCATGAAGTGAGTGATACGTTGTCTGGTTATGAAGAAGTTTGGCATAACCTGTGTGCAACACTTGAAGATATGGACCTGTACAGGTACACCTGGACAGTACCGCGTGCATGCACAGAAACAAAGAGGTGCCGTATTTTTCGGTCTATTTAAGTCACACCGTTGCATAGGTCGCTGCCACCGTAGACGTATGTTCAAAAAGAACTCTGGTGTATAGTTGCACCTTCGTATAAGTCGCTTTAATATACTTATGTGTACGATCTGCTCGGCAAAACTGTATTGATAAGTCCGCATATGTGTGTTGTGGTCGCCATATTTGCCGCATTTGGGAGGCAGTTTCAACGTTCTCGTCGAAGAGTCGAATGAGAAATGTGACGACTCCCGAAAATTTCCACAGTTAACCTCCATAAACGGTTATAAGTCGGAACGTTGTATAAAAAGTAACAA
Organism: Ixodes ricinus; assembly: GCA_037355805.1. NCBI lineage: Eukaryota > Metazoa > Arthropoda > Arachnida > Ixodida > Ixodidae > Ixodes > Ixodes ricinus. The sequence continues at coordinate 17,150 of JAZHYW010061479.1, forward strand.
AATAATATTTCTAGAAACAGAAACGCAATTTATACAATGCAAAATCCGGTATACGAACTTGTGCTCGAAAACAAAGCCATACATGAACGTGCATTCAAAAACCAAAGTAAAGAAACGCGTCGAAGGCAGCAGAAACACAAAACCACGCTGCACACACCTAGGCGGACTGAACTTGCGTTCGTCAAACGGTTTTCAAATATACATTCCTTCTTATTTTAAATTTTAGGCATCCTTTTTGAGCAGGTAAACTTAAATTTCGACGGCTTGCATATTTCAACTCAACTTTTTTCGTAGTCAACTTCAGTCACTCGTTAAAAAAAAAACGCGCTTAAAAAAAGACTATTCCAGTTTTTTTTTTCCATCTTACATATATGTAAATAAATAAAATACCTTCACCCAAAAATTAAGAAAAAACGCGTCTTGATTTTTTAATATTCTAATTTGTTTCTGCGGCTTAATCTTGCTTTCTATTGGCAAAAAACAAAAATGTGTTTGGCGTTAAGAAACAAAGAAAAGGGATCGGTGACAGCATCATAATTTTGTTTGCATCCGTCAAAAAATGTTGGGCCAATTTCAGAGTCGTACCTAAATGATCGTCCATGTAATATATTTGATTCAACGCACAATGAAGTTTAAAAAAGAAGCTAGTAAAAGCGCACACTAGAAAGTTTTCACAATTTTGAAGATAAAAAGGATAAGAAAAATACTTTGTATCAGCCTACTCAGACTTCCTGGAAATATTTGTGTAAAGAAGAACAGCAAAATATTATAACTATTTTCTTTCACAACTTTATAAGGATTCAATGCTGCTTCTTTTTGAAATTACGAAAAAACTTAAAATTACATTTAAAAAAAAATCTAGGACGATTGAACAAGAAATTAGAAAGGAATCGGGACCAAGTTTTTTTTTCTCGTTTCCCAATTTTGAAAGGTATATGAAGAGCGAGAGTATAGGACTCATAGGACGACATTAGGACATTTTGGGGTTATATATTTTAGCGCACAGAATTGAGCTTATTCTGCTCAACGTTAATCATAAGCGAGAGTTATCATCTACGTTTTTGTGTCTTTATCTCACATAGTTGTCTTGCTGCTACTTCTACTTACGTTAAGGTAAACCCATAAATAAATGTGAGCCTAGTCCGGACTTTCCTTAATTTAGTAAAGAAGAAAGGTAAAAGTGGAACTAAGTCAATACAGCCGCCGTTTTTTATTTTGTTTATTTTTTGCAGGGAAGTTATTATTGTTGAGTGTGTAAATCTTGAATTTTAACGCTTGAAAACTATCATGATAATTATTCGATGACTTTGAAGATCAAATTTCCTGTTCACCGCACGTTTCTTTTATGGTGCTAGCGCGGAAAACGCTAATCTGGGTTTGCTGACAAAGCAAAATAAACTTTCCGGTGGATTTCACAGGAAGTATCCCGCAGAAGCGATTGCTCACAAGCCCTCTCTCTTGCAGTCACTGGGTCATGCTTAAGCGTCACTGATTTTCCAAGAAAAGATACGTGGCTCGTCTTCGAGAGCTGTTGTTGTATACTGCTTTTATGAAAAGACACTGAGACTCGCATACCCAGGCTTTACACAACGACTACCACAAAAACAAAATCCTCCTATGTTTTTTTTTATGGTTTTCGGTTTTAACAACGTCAGCTCCAACAACGTCGGCTCCAACAACGACGAATTTTTTCCTCGTTGTTGGAGCCGACGTTTCCCTAAGTGTTTTGGTCCTGAAAAGTCTAAATATCTTTAGAAATCGTCACTTACCAACCTTAAGGTTCCCGAAAGTTTTTTTGTTTTGTATTATGTTGTGCTTGATTTTAATGCCTTCTTTGTTTCGATTGCATTGGAAACAGCTTAAAGCGAGTAATTGAATTCGTGCTTTAAGAGATCTTAATCTCTTACGTAATTGTAAACTATGAAAGTTCTGATTTGCTCTTTCTACAACTAATATTTTCAAGTAAAAAAAAAAAGAACGCCGGAAAACTTTAAAGAGATTAAATGAAAAAAAAAAGAAATCTTTTGCGAAGAGAATGGGGGGAAAATGGGAAGGTCACCGAGGCCGAGCAATAGCGAGTTTCTATAAGAAATATCTCGCTACGACGCCTACTAACGCTATTGTTAGTCGAAATCGGGTAAAAAAGAATAAATTACAAGAAACGCATTACGCTCAAGTACATTCCAACCGTTCTATGTCGTGTTTTCTGTGTTCTCTTCTTGCAAGCTGCGTGCGTTAAACTTCAACTAAAGATGCTCTATTGTTTGTCTTTCGTTCCCCTATGAACTTTAAATGTCAGCAAACGGAAGAAAAACGCAGTCCGTTTGACCGCAGAAAAACAAATTTCGTCGTATACGGAAGTCGGAACGGGCCACATCCACGGAAACGTCAGCGTCTGACACGCGGAACGCGAACCCCACCAGAAGCCGCCATGAAGGCGGCGTTGTCGATGTCAGTGGGGGGATTGTGTCAAGACCCCTAGAGGAGCCACCCCTGACAGAGACGGACGTTGAGCGGCGTCCAAGAGTGCAGAATTAACCGTCCCCGTCGAGTGATATAGAAGAGAAGAGGGCAAGCGCGCCGCTTATTATGGGTGCTGAATGGGACAGCCTCTGCCACTTGAGACGACAGAGATGGCATAATTTCACACTTATATTAAGATAGGCGTGAAATTCGACCGTGACGAGAGTCGTGGTCAATGCGGTGGAGCCGTGCTTTGGGGAGATTACGACATGCGGCGAATCTGACGAGTCAGCGACAACAGGCCCCCGAAAGACACGTATTCTTGCAGAGAATGCAACCTCGAGCGATCCCAAGCACCAACGGCTTAGGGGATACGTTCGTTGGCTCATCAAGGGGGAAACCACATCAACTGGATACAGGGCGGATTTATGGCTAAAGTTTGGGGGGGGGGGGAGGAGAGAAAGTGGTGGTGATTTTTTTTTCAATTGCGCGGGCCAGTAATTATTAGGGTATTTAAAAAGAATAGTATTAAATTAATTTTGATTTAACGTTCGTTACAGCATAAAAATGCCCACCAAATATTTATTAGCTACGTGTTCTATTTCATAAACCCGCAGTTGCTTCAATGGTTCAAAGATCTGCACAATAAGTCGTAAAAAGAGAGAGAGCGAGAGAGAGGCATACGTGTGCATGGTTCTGTATTCTACATCTAAACAGTGACTATCCCCATTTAACCAACACAGGCAATGGAGCCACCCGGCCTCACGGGGTTTTAGCAGATTATCGATAAAATAGGATATACCAATTTACGCATAAAACACAACAAAGACCGGAGAAGAAAATAAAAGACGTTTACAACTCCCTGTAATGCCGAATTAGAGCGCAGCTCTCGAGGAGGAGCAGGGGAGGGTACGGAGGGGACGGTATGCCTCTCCTCCTTCCTCTTCATCTACTCCTCCCCTCTTCTCTTTTCCTCCTCCCCCCTCCTCCTTCCTCTCTCTCCTCCTCCTCCCCCTCCTACATCCTCCTCCCTTGTCCCTCTCATCCTCCCCTCCTCCTCCTCCTCCCTTCTCCATCCATCGCGGTGCATTATGGAAAACGTCCCATAATGCAACGCGCGCGGCACCGCGGTGCAATATAGACGTTTTTCATAATGCACTGCGCAATTATGCCGACGCGTTACGGCTACGCCGACGCCGACGCGTCACGGAAAAACGTTAAGCCGATGCGTTGCGGTTAGGCAGACGGCGGCGGCGATGCCGAAGCGTGTGGAGAAAGCGTTATGCCGACGCGTTACGGTTACGCCGACGGCGACAGTAACGGCGACGGCGGCGCCGCTCAAGCCGGAAATGGGCACCTAAGAGCTGCACTCTAAAAGGATTTGTTAACAAGACAAATGTTAGATTGCTAAATAATATTGAGACTTTCTGATTCCTGAAGGAACGTTGTTATTTTAATTGTTATTTTTATCGACTCACTCTGGAAAATGCAGAGTTCTTGAGAATGGTGTTACGCGACGGGATTTTGAATATTTAGTTGGAGTAATTAGACTCTAATAGGGAAGTAGTGGGTGGGATTCCTCAGCGACTTTACTCTCAATGATTTGGTGTTTTACGGATACTGCGAAACAAAAATAACTGTTCCATTCTTTATGGTCTTGTAGTAAAGGCGTGAAACCAATGAAAAAAAAAATGCGAGCTTAAATCTCCTTTACCGCAGTGCCTAGGCAAATTGCATGGAACAACGTTAAAATTATTCACTGAACAGGTTCACGCTTAGGTAATGAAAATAAGAAGATAACCCCCTACATTTGAGGAGGACAGTATACAGACATAATTATTTACACAATTTATCAAATTAAGGGTTCTTCACACCACAAACATCGCCTTCCATCGTCGTGCTCTGCGCGTAGCGGTCTACCACCTTCTATTGGTCGACGTTCACATCCCGATGGACGTTGAGGATGGCAAGACCGTTGAGTCGCTTTTCAATACCGCCATCTAAAGCCATCTAATGCAAGTCATAATCCGACGAAGGGTAGAGAAAGAACCACTCAGCCGTCGCAACATTAACCTACAGCATGGTAAAAACGCGCAGCAGAATCCCGGTGTTGAGATACTGGCTTGGGCTTCGACCCTTAAAGTCTCTCCACAACCATCGATGGGAGAGGCCCCTCCTCTTGTTCTCCTATCCATTTCGCCACCCATAAGGAAAAGTATGCTCTGAGGTTGGTTTGCAATGCTGCATCTCCCATTCCGAGGAGCATGCCGTATTTCGATGCCAGGATACTGACCTTTGCTCGAGTTTCCTTTCCTTACAAAAAATTATGGATGATTTCAATTTAGTTTTTAATGTATTTTTGATAGAATACATTAGCAACTCAATTGAAACTCATTGATCATTTTTGTAAGGGAATGGTCATTCACGTGCCAAGGCATAAGTGTGTTGAGGCAGTACACCTCTAGCACCTCTTCGGGCAAAAGCTGCTTGAGGTCTTCCACGACGGATTCCACAAGAGGACTGTAGACATGTGCAAGAGGACTGTGGACAAGTATGACTCGGTTGTCTGTGGAGGCAATTTCGCGCAGTTCATCTGTCGTTGCACTAGTCGACGCACATCTAGTCCGCCTCCTATGTTCTCGGCATTTTTTTCTGCCGACACAAAAATTTCTTTGAGTGCCTTCTCGACGTTTAACGGGTTCCGCTTTTCGCTCAGGACGGCACTCGTGCCTTTTGCAATATCCGGGGCACTGTTCATTTCGAGATCCGGCTTTTGGAGGCGCTGACTCAGGGAAAGCGGGACTGAGAAAACTTCCTAGAGAGCTAGGATTGCGATAACGTGAATTCGGCATTTAGGACTGAAGTAAGCAGTTGTCTCGCCTTGGCAGCCGAGTTTTGTTCTCGCCACTTTGGAACCGTTTCTAATGGCTTTGAGATGGTTACCAGGCTCTCTCGTAACTGCAAAACAGAGTCACGACGTTCGACCCAACATGTTTTGGGTCGAACGCCAAGCTGCCATCTTACGTCGCGCCGCCAAGCTGCAATATTACGCTCTTAACTTAGAAATAGCACCGCTTTCCTGTCGCCAGAACATTTCGCGTCTGGTGAACTTGTCCACTCATCTCTCTCCTCTTTTTTTTCGATTGAAATAACAGACGTGGTTAAGGAAAAACAGTTTGCAAAATCCACTGTCCTGCTTCGGCTTCACAAATATAGTTTGTGGACCATATAATGCACATCTTGAACCACAACGAGGCATTCTTTCCGATTTTTTATTATCTTACTTAGGCACGTCAAGGATGGGGGGGGGAGCGGCCTCCTCTCCCCCTTTTAAATTTGCCCCTGATTGGACACTATTATTATGCAGTGGCGGGTTATTTGTTGGTTTGTTTGTCTTTCAATTGAGGTATATCCCCTCGTCAGAACCAATAGTATCTTGAACTTGCTTGAGGTGCATTTCTGATATTGACTGTAAAATTTGATTTTTGACATTGCCATTTATAACTAAGATTTTGTGTTTCCGGGTTGTTGTTTTTTTGTTGCTTTTTTGTTTGTTTGGAGGGAGGAGGTAAGGGTTTTCGACGAGTCGGTGTTTTTTAGTATCAATTTGTTGTGTCGAGCAAAACATATCGAAGTTTATGTGGAATTATGTTGGATAAAATAGGACATGGGCATGCGATTCCCAAACGTTGAAGACACGTGCTCGTGACCTGAATGCATAAAAAACGGTCCAGTATCAATGTAAAAAAAAAAAAAAAAACGTGGTAAAGGGCGTGTTTTTGAGGAAAGAAGCAGCTTTCCAGACAGTTTTGTGTGGGCTGTGTTCCCGTTCAAAACAAAATAAAGCTATAGACCATTCCAGCAAGTGGTCTAAGGCGTCACCATACTCTTTCAAACAGGCTTTTCGACGGATTCGAAAGGGCGAAAAAGCGGGAGGGCATGCTCCCCATTCTCCTAGCATACGACACACCGGCCGTCCTCAACGGTTGGGCAGCACCCGCGGACTGCAGGTTGGCTTTACCAAACGTCGAACGTTTGGTCTGAGCTGCCGGGGAGAGGTGGTTCGCGATTTTTGTAACATTTATGGCTCTACAGGTTCAGTCCATTTGCTATGTATTCCATTTCAATCAATCATCAACTAGCGTATGTTCGTTCGATTACTTCCATAGCTCTAACCTCAACCGCAGCGTCTATTGCGTGAGCAGAAAATAATATCCACAATGTACAGTTCTGAGTTTTAAGGGGCCTTGGTTGGTTTTGTGAAACACCATCTAGACGTAAAAGTTTTCTTACTCCGGGGTTAAGAACGTTTAACCCCAAAGCGGTTGTCATTACGTGATTGCGCGTTCCCAGTCATAGGTGATAGAATTTAGTCTAGGAAGAGCCGTCACATGGAACTTAGGTGCTCTCCTTTCCCTTTTTATGAACAAGAATAAATAACTTCTGCACAAAGCATGGTGCAGGTTCATCCGCCTCTTACGTTTTTCGCCGGTGCATTGAACTCAATTGTGTCCCAGTTAGTCGATTCGCTAGTAACACCCACGCGTAAACATCATTTTAGCGTTAATAAAGTCGTGGAAAAACGACATCAAGTTTAAATAACATATCAGCGAGCCTTATTGGAGGATGCAGCAGAATTAAACACCGGAAAACAAGCAGCTTAACTAGCTGCCCTTCCAAATTCGTCGTCCTTCAGCATCCCAGTGTATATCCTCTAAATTATCTTCTCCGGCCCTTCCAGAAGCCCCCCATATATGCTTCGTAATCCGAGGATAAATAGCAGTTATCTCTTGGGGATTTTCGCCTCAAGAACCTGCAGCATCGCGTAACGTCTCTTCAGCTTGCTTTCCCGTCATTTCCCCAAGCCATTATCTTGTAAAGATGAAGACTCTTATCGAGTAAACTTAGCTTGCTATAGGCTTTATTTTCAAAATAAAAGTGATCTAGTTATTGGCTAAAGATAAACGAGCATAAACAATCACCAAATATATATCTCGGCAAGCACAAAAAAAAATATCCAGAGGAATGAACTCAACCAAACGCGCACGAGTCGTTCGGGCCTCTCCAAAGTGATCCTTCCTAATCTAAGAAAACAATTACCCAGAAACAAGAAGAAGATTAACGACTCGCAGTAAACTCCAGGAGTGTTTTCCTCGCAACTCGGTAGCATTGTTCATCTTAACCATTCCTGGAAAGCGGCAGATTGGGGAAAAAGAAAAGCTCGAGGTACACCTAAGCCTGTCTTATGAGTTGTGAATGCGAAAGCAAGCAAGCCGCTCGTCCCCTCCCTTTGTCGTCTGCTGCGTACTAGCGCGCGCGCGCTTCGGGATCTCGGAGGCTAGTGGCGCAGCGGCCAATGGGAGCCCCGTCGACGCGCGCCAGCCAATGGAACGGATGAAGCAAGGAAACTATACTTCGTTTCCGCTTCCGTCCGAGCGCAGCCAGAGGCTGAGGGACGGTTCGCAACTTCGAGAAGAGCATTCCTACGCACCACAAAATAGTCCGCAAAAGTCTTTTTTATATTTAGTAACTGTTTGGTGCGTAAACATTGCACAATATTCCAGATGTGTACTGCTGAGAATTATTTGTAACTAAAAGAATTAAGTATCTGAAGTTTATGTTTTATTAATATATGTAAATGCATGTGGTTTGGTGAAAACACGTACATCCGCTGGCAACACGGCTGCAGCGCTCGGTTTTTCTGTGTGATTTCTTTCCAGTCATGGCCGAATCATGTACTTCGCTGCTTTCCTCACCGAGTCGCTTCAAAACGTCCTTTCGCAAAGGCGCGTTTAGGCGTCAGGCGCGAGAGGTCGTGATGAATATCTACTTTCAAATTCGGTGGGAGACTCCGGCCGCGTCGTACCGCGAATGCGTTTAAAAGAAGAAAAGCGTCCGGGCCACTACAATTTACTGATACGCGACGAAATCAGGGCAGCCCTTTACCTGCCGATCACATTGAACGCCGAGAAGCTGGTGGAAAGGACTGCGCCTCGAGCCCTGGTATATCCAGACAATACAAGGAAACATCAACGGCCGGGTCATCGGGTACCTTGCGATGTGTACTTACATCTCGAAACTACGCCGAAATGCCGAAAGAGATGGAAAGCTTGAACATAGACGCAAGCGGCCAACCTACGTACTGACAGCCCCTGCGACTAAATTTCAGAACGTGAAAGGGCACTTTTTAAACCTGTAGCAGACGATACCGTTGATACACCCGTAGCAGACGAAATACTCGGCGAGCGCGGGCGGCGCGGACCACCAGCGGCGTAGTGGAGTGATACAAAAGTGCAGGCGAGATCGCGTGGCCTATTGCCGGCGTGTGATTGGCTCTGGCCACACGTAGCTTTGGCTGCGCTCGGACGGAAGCTGAAACGAAGTATATCTGCCGTTTTCGCGCTTCCAACTGATGACGTCAGCTCGCTCCATGAGACATTTAATGGTTTCGCATTAAAAATATTTCCCGAGCGTCCGTGCTCAAGCGGAAAAGTTTCGAAATAGAGCTATTAATGCAAATCCCGTACGGACCAAACATGTGACAGACGTAACGACGCCTTATCAACAGGAACCTATTCGATGACAGAGTTATAGGCACCGACAACTTAAGAAAGGCAGGAAGTGGCGAGTGGCAAGAGGATCATCATTGCTCCGCAGCCAATGAGAGGGCGTCGTTAGCCGATTATATTCCACACGAATCAATCACGACGAAAGAATCTTGAATATGACGAGCAATACCCTGTGTTTCTTAAGTTGTCACTGATGGTAGGAATCAGTTTGTTTATATTTCTTTCTTTTTTTCGTTTTGGAGTGAAGATTTATTATATAAGGCCCGCTACACCACCACGACAAACGCCTAAATTAAAAAAAAAATCGAGGGAGACTACATTGAAAATAAAAAAAGTTGATAATATACATGTATTCTACAGGGTGTTTTAAAATAATTTACATATTTGTTTAAAAGGAAAGCTCCAAGAAAGCTACACTAACGCTGTCTGTGGTGGTGAGTTAAACATCCAAGGCGAAGATAATCGTCACGATAAGTAGGTTAATTCACTCAAATATGTTTAGTTTACTACATTTCTTTTTTGATGTTCCAGAAAAATATGTTATTCCAATGAGAAACTTTTGGAGCGCCATCAGAAAACACTAAACATGTAAACTGTTGAATCATCTGGGGCTCGTGGGAAGCGCGTGGACCGCTAGACTTACTCGTGCAGCTCGCGCTAGGCTAGTGATGCGAAGAGGCGCCCCTCGTTGTTTCCCGGTCTCTTTATCATCTGTATTGGTGGACCTCCAGCATTGCGCCCGTTGCACCAGGAATACCTTCAGCTCACCGCCGCGACTTCCACAGGACCCAAATATTTATAAAATGTACCAATTTAGCGGATTTTGACGACGCTCTGCAAGCTTCTAAAGTAAAACCTTATGTTAATTTTCACAAACTAAAGAGGTAATTTACGAATGTTTGCTAATTACCTGACTCATCGTGACAATTAGCCCTCATATTATGTCTCCCTGGCCGTACAGCGTGCCTACACAAACCGCAATAGTGTAGCTTGACGATTTCACGGTAAAAACATAACAAAATATGTACAGCACACGAAAATTAAAAAATGCACTATATTTTCATATCAAACCAGGTTATTTCAGAAGCAGATGGCAGTCAACCTCAAGCCAATTGGGCAGTGAGGTGATATGTGTCTGTCCTATGATTGTAGGAAAGTTACGTGCCACTCTTACGTATTGTATTTGCAAAGCGTATAGATTTATTTTTATGAAGTATAAAACAGCCGAGAAGTTACGACTGCAGACCAGTATACATATTTTTTATTTATAACCGCCTTTGCCTACTTTGAGTACTGTCTACAGATAATTGTGAGCAATAATCAAAACTATTTACGAGAATATTGCAAGTGGTTAGGTTCGTAAATATATATATTATATATATTATATATTTATTATTGTGTTCTTGTTTTCAAAACGTAATTTCAGTTTAGATAATCTTTTTTTTATCTACTGATGCAGATATAATTATTTAATATATGCACTAATCGTCGAATTAATGCCTCTTGATAGCTAGATTGCGTACATTTATTTTGTGTCTGGTTGATATCAATAATATAGCAAAATCTCTTCCCATTCAAGTGTGTTTTTGTTTATACATATACTCGTTTAGCTTCATGATAAAACGTGACTGTCAGTGTATTGATAAAAAGTTTAAAAATCCGAATTTTGCCATTTTAATGTAGTAATTCCACCAAACGAGCGTGAGCATTGAGAATTTTAGACGCTCACCTATACTTTGACACAACCATGACCCAATTGTTCATGTATTACGCCTTTTAGGGAAAAATACGTGACCTCCGAAGAATGAAAATATTGCGGTAAAAGGTTTTCTCGCTGCTGCCTCCATCAACGTAAACCGCATCTGTAAAAAACAAAACGCTAATCACAAATCTTATTGCATTTGAAGATGTGTCATAAACGTTTGCGTCACTTCCGCCCTCAAAGTAACGATTTCTGATATAAAATTGATTTCAACACCCTGAACATGAAAAGTATCACATGAGTCCGTGCTGCTAAAGTGCGCACTCAAAAATAAAAAAGAACGGGCATAAATATTCTCAAACAGCTGGAAATTCCTTTTGTTCTGCTTAAGTGTAAAATGTTCAACATGAACGCATACCATTGTGTATGGATAAATGCTTTATTTTCAGCTAAACCACACTACGCACGTTTTACAGATACACAAATATAAAGAATTAGCAAAAATAATTGGAAAGAAACACGCCACTAACGACTTTTCCTTCCAACTTAACAAGCCTACCTTTGAAAAGAGCCTTCTTTTTCCCTCGCCCAACTGCACAAAGAGGTACCACGAGGTCTATATTAGACAAAATATTGACAACAAGAAATAAAAGGCAATTAAAGGGAACGAGGCCAGACATTTTGCGTGAAGCGTGCCTCAACTGCTATAATGGTACGATACAGAAATAAAAAAAATGCCAGGCAGCAAAAGAAAAAGCAGCACGATGAACAGTAATAATATAGAAAAGTGAGGCCGTGCAAAAAAGAAATAAAAGAGAGAAGGAGAGAGGAGAAGTGTTGTGGGCTAGACAAACGCAAATTTCGGAAAGTAATCTTCATGAGCACCTGGCCCACCTAAGCAACCGTGGTTGGCATAAACCAAAGTTATAGCGGCCTACATGCTTCTGCCTTCTACCTTTACGTTTAATAGTATCTACATTTTGTTTTTATTGCCATTTTTGAAGGCGTGATTAGAAGTGGGCTCTACGCCGTTCTGACACAATATGGAAGCAGTAAAGGCATTAATGCAAACACCTACAGGCTACACCTTGCGAGAAGTTTAGGCACGAGAATGTAGGAATCCGGGACTCGTTAAATGCAATCAATGCTTTAGTGCCACAGTATATTTAGGAACTTGATTAGTTTTATCTTTGGCCGAGAAATGAGAAGCAAGCCCATTCCCGGCATACGGTTTGTTCACCAGGTTTTCTCCATTTATTTCAGCTCATGGTCGGGAATTTACGTTCCAAGTTATCTCCCGTTTAAGGTGAACAGGAGAAAAAAATGAAAGCGGTTTACAACTCCCTATAACGCCGAATTAGAGCGCAGCTCTTGAGGAGGGGAAGGGGGGAGGGGGGGTCACATGACCTGGGGGGCCACGTGACCTCGGGGGTCACGTGACCTCGGAGGCAGTCACGTGGCCGGGGGTCACGTGACCTCGGGGGGGGGTGGTCACGTGACCCCTCATGGTCACGTGCCCCCCAAGGTCAGGGGACCTGGGGTCACGTGATCTGGGAGTCATGTGACCTTGAGGGGCACATGACCTTGAGGGGTCACGTGACCTTGGGACGACCTTGGGGTCACGTGATCTTGGGGGGCCACGCGACCCCAAGGTCATCCCAAGGTCACGTGGCCCCCAAGGTCACGTAATCTTGGGGGTCACGTGACCATGGGATGACCTTGAGGGTCACGTGACCTTGGAATGACCTTGAGGTTACGCCGGCGGCGACGGCGACGCCGACGGCGACGCCGCTCAAGCCGGAAACGGCGCCTAAGAGCTGCGCTCTAAAAAAATAAAAGAAGAGGGATGGTAGTGACACGGCAGATTACAAACCAGAAATCTTCTGTGAACTGAAAACTAGAAAGCATAAATGGTTCACGTTTAGAACGAGGGTGTCAAATATGGACGAAATAAAAGGAAACCGGTATTCAAAATTAAACTGGGAATATAGGAGATAGAGGGCTGACTAACACAATAATAACACACCAGCTGCTTAGTCCACTGTTTAGTCTGACGTTTAGAATGAACGCACCAGAGCGAGGAGAAGAAAGAAGAACGTTAAAAAGGGTCAAATGTAAAAACGAATGAAGATGAATTATCGAACGAGACAGGTAGACATAGAAAGAAAGAGTGAAAGAGAGAAAATAAAGGAGGGAGAGGGAGAATCAGAATGAGCAGAAAGCGTCCTTCCTTCTTCCCCTGCCTACCTTCTGCGAAAGCTCACACCTACCATTTGCGGAAGGGGCTGGGTGCTTCGAGCGTGAGATAGATGTAGGCCTAGTTTCAGTGTCGCTAGCATGCTCCGGTTAATGGGAAGAAAGGGTGCGGCCGGCGTTTGAACGGCAAAACCGATCCGCCCTTCGTCACCGCGGTGGTCAGTTGCGCCCCCACTTCCCCCCTCCCTTCCCGCATTTATCCACACTGTCCGCAGCACACCCGGTTGTCTGAGAACCCTGCTCGATAGCGAAGTGTCCCCTTCCCTTGACCTGCACGAATCGCATTACAGATAGCCACAGATGGCAATTCTGAGTCTAGAGATCCGGCGTCCGTGCGTTCTGCGATGACCAAGCTTTGAGAAAAAAAACGTACCCTGCACTTTTAGCGCGGGCTGGGAAAAGCATGCGTGGTAGTACCCAGAGATATCATAGATCGCTTTCAGTGCCAAAATTGAAAACCTCAATTATCAGTTTTTAATAATGTGTTATGCGATCACGATGATTATCCCGTGCCCCCACAGTTGGGGGATGTCCGCTATTGACAGATATGAAGGTTTCAACAACGACAAAAGTATGAGATTCCGTATGTCGTTTACATTTTTCGACGCATGTTGAAGTAAGAGTTTCACGGTACTCTTTCAATACTCTTTCATAAAATAAACCTGTGGTACGTGCCAGTGTAGCAGTGTTGTGCCCGTTACCGAAAATAAGTAACAAAATAGCGTTACTCATCAGCTTGGAAAAAAAGCTAACACTTTACAGACCTCCGTTACCATTTTACAAATGTAACAAAATACATGTGTCGTTACTTGCCATGACTAACGGATGTTAATTTTACGTTAGTTCGTCGTTAATTTGTGTTTTGCTTTTAGTATATGACAGATGCTTGTTATAAACTTCGGCAGCACTACACTTGTTCAGAGTGATTATTTGTTTATTTATTTATTTGCACTCTTCAACACCGTAGCATTACAGCAGAAGAGTGGGGTAAAAATCCCATTTATACTTTCAAAACTCTTGCGAACAGCACAAGCCACCAACCAACAATATAAATAAACAATTCAAAAAAATTCAAAATTTCAATCACGGCAAAATTACTAACAAAGAAATTCACATTGCATTGATCAGGTTTTAATAAAAGATTTTTGTCGTTAGGATATGTAGTGTACAACCTCGAACACGTGACGCTTCGCGAACGCGATTCGGTCAACTTTAGTGTATATCCTCAACGTGTTTAGCTGGGCCAGCTTGTTTGTCTGTCCTCGGCAGGATGTGCAATCTATGACCTCGAACACGTGACGCTTCGCGAGCACGATTCGGAGAGCTGAACCTTGCCCATAGCACCTGCCTGGGAAGAAAAAAACGCTTTGAATAGAACGACCGGTCGCACGCCACGTAACGGACGCAAAATAGGCCTCTTTATGCAATCAAAGTTAATTTAGTGAAATGAACATTATTACATCATTCACAAACCAACATCGCGTTCCTAATTAACAACACGTCAGCACCCGGCCACCGCTGACACACTTGTTTTGGTTCAACGCGTGGGAACGTCAACGCTTCCAAAATTAGAGTTGATCCTTTCTGTTGTTGACAGAACGAGAATTTATTTGTTTTCGAAGATAAAGATGTGACCCGCTGGAGTAGCTAGGGACGCTGAGGCGAAATCCTTGTATACTTCGTTTCATTTTAGCATGAACTATTCTTAGCCGCGCATGCCACAAGCGCGAGCTAGTTGCTTTGGATGAAGCCATGGTGGCTGCACGAGCGCTCCTGCAGCGAGTGCTCCAGTCAAGGCAGTCGGGGCTAGCCGCTGGCGCTTGCACAGCCTTCGCAGTTAGTCTATGCCAAGGTGAGACGAAGCATAGTGGCGGCGGACTGTAGGGTTCTGAACGGATGTCTCTTTCCAGCGAGACGGCTGCTCCTTCAGAGTATGGCGACGGTGAGCTTAGCAGCTTCTGGGATAATCTCGCTCCTTTCGGGCCCGGTCGTGGGAAAGTTAAAAATGTTTTCGAAATGAATTTGAAATGACGTCGTTTGTGCATAGTTTTGCTGGGCTTTTATGCCACTTTTACGCACTGTACAGAATAAAAATTATTTTGTTTTCAAACAATGATGCGGTCATTTTCAATCAAAAGTAACGAGTAACGGGTGACGTCATTTGAGAGGACAAACCGTAAAATAATAACGACATTTCTTTACTCGCTGGTCACTTGGGATTGCAACGAGAACGTCAGTACTTTAGTAAAAGATTTAACGCATTACAGGTAATGTCATTAGTTGTAACGCGTTAGTTCCAATACTGCAGTGTAATTGCAAGATTTGTAAGAGCGAGATACCCTAAAAGTTTCATTTCAGACAAAAGGGAAGCACCGAGCTGTGTTAATACCGAACGGCTGAGGTCTGATGGTTCACAAACAGTCTTTCCAAGTGATGGTTTTGTGACCTACCAGACTCTAGCATACACCAGTGATTCGGGACTTCGGTTGCCCGCAAGTTTCAGGAGCTTCGAACTATCGGCGCGTCAATCGACGGCAGCAAAGATAGCATCGTTGCTGAAATCCAGGGGCTTGTTAAGACGACACAGTTTTCGAACATTTGAAGGAGCATACTAGTGTTTCTGATGCGGGCTACCTTGAAGTTTGGGGTGAGGCAGCATTATATTTTTCCAATGCAGAAGACATCAAAATGAGTGCTTAAGCTCCTTGAGCTCAACGGACCCCTGATATTAAATGGCACCACACGTCTCTTCAGTTCTTTTGTATTGTGATGCCTTTTGAAAGCACTAGTAGGTTCATTGAAGGAGCTGTTCCGACCGTTGACAGCGGCTCCGAGGAGTGACCGTATCCCCAACAGAGGCCTTAGAAAGTTTTAGGAAACAGTTTTTGCGCATCCGATACGGTACGATGAGCCCTCCGGTACGAACTGCGCATATGCGAGACTTCTGTGGTAGCGCATGCGCAGTGCGTACCGGAGGACCCACCGTACCATAGGGATGTGCAAAAACGTTTTCTTAAAATGATCTATACTTCGTTTCAGCTTCCGTCCGAGCGCAGCCAAAGCTACGTGTGGCCGGAGCCAATCACACGCCGGCAACAGGTCACGCGATCTCGCCAGCACTTTTGTATCACTCCGCTTCGCCGCTGGTCGTCAGCGCCTCCCGCGCTCGCCGAGTATTTCGTCTGCTACGGGTGTATCAACGGTATCGTCTGCTACAGGCTTAAAACGTGCCCTTTCACGTTCTGAAATTTAGTCATAGGGGATGTCAGTACGTAGGCTGGCCGCTGGCGTCTGTGTCCGAGCTTTCGATCCTGTTCGGCATTTCGGCATAGTTTCGAGATGTAAGTACGCGTTCCAACGTGCCCTATGACCCGACCGTTGATGTTTCCTTCTATTGTTTGGATATACCGGGGCTCGAGGCGCAGGCCTTTCCACCAGCTTCTCGGCGTTCAACGTGATCGGCAGGTAAAGGGGTGCCCTGTTTTCGCCACGTATCAGTGAATTGTAGTGGCCTGGACGCTTTTCTTGTTTACAACGCATTCGCGGTACGACGCGGCCGGAGTCTCCCGCCGAATTTGAAAGTAGACATTCATCACGACCTTTCGCGCCTGACGCCCAAACGTGCCTTTGCGAAGGGACATTTTGAAACGACTCGGCGAGGAAAGCAGCGAAGCACGCTGCACATGATTCGGCCATTACGGGAACAAAATCACACAGAAAACGCAGAAAACCGAGCGAGCGCTGCAGCAGTGTTGCCAGCGGATGTACGTGTTTTCACCAAACCACATGCATTGACATATATTAATAAAAACATAAACTTCCGACAATTCATTACCTTCAGTTGCAAATCATTCTCAGCAGTACAGATCTGGAATAATGTGCAACGTTTACGCACTAAAACAGCTATTTAAAAAAAGATAAATATATATACTTTTGCGGACTACTTTGTGGTGCGTAGGAATGCTCTTCTCGAAGTTGCGAACCGTCCCCCAGCCTTTGGCTGCGCTCGGACGGAAGCTGAAACGAAGTATAGTACCTGGGTTAGGTAAACGAATTTGAAACAACGTTCTTTCCATATAGCGCTACCAGAACCCCCGGCAGAGGGCCTCGAAAATATTCTCCTTGCATTCCTCGTTGATACGTTTGATCAGCCCTAGTGAACTGTTGCTATACCTCTTTCTTTTTCAATAACGAGAGTGGTTTAATTGCTGTGAATGTGGTGAAGGTGCAAGCGTTGTTGGAATATTTTTGTGGTCGTATTTACTTGCTCAAGTAGCTGACTGTTCCAGCTTAGTGGAAGAGCCTCTCTTGCTTGCAGCGTGAACGGTTACACGGCCCGGAAAGTAAGATCTAATCAGATCATGCATCTATATCGCTATTTGCGGAACTGTCTTCATCGATATCTGCTATTTCATTAATAGAACACTCAAGGCAATTCCCAACTTCATGGTATATACAAACATTACTCAAAGCGAACATGTTTCGGCTCTCATTACACGAAAACAAGAATTGTGAAGCTACTCGTAATATTCGAGGACAATCGTAACTTGTCTTTTTTCTTTCTTTTTCACAGACGACATGCCAGGAAACACCACAAGATTTCCTTCGCCTAATGAGCACAGTTTGTTTCGTCTTTGTTTCTCCGGGATGCAAGAAGTGCTCATTATCGCGCCGGTACCGAATTCCGCGTTACCCTTTCTGTGTTGGCGATGCGCTCTGCAGTACATTCTCACCGCCGTTCTAAAAACGGCTCCCGAAAACAATTCTAACGCGGCGCACAAAGACTGTGGCTCAGAATGCGAACACTCTTTTCGTCGTCGTCACACTTGTTGGAATAATCTTTTTTTCCTGCTTCATTCTCTATACTTAACCTAAACCGTCATTTGGGAAGGCTGCGTAACCTTCTTTCCGCATAACCAACATTCTAATTTCTATAAATAGAAAATGCAAAACAAAACAAAATGCAATCAAAGCGGTCAAGCAGCATCTCATGATTATCATGCTTGCCAGATGAAAACGCTAAAAAACATACTCACAAAAAAACTTTCAGCAACGCACAATTTAGAAGGAGCATAAATACCTTACTTTCACTTCATTTCGAAGATGAGTTTTCTTTACTCTCTTCGGCAGCCTTCATTTCACATCGTTCGCGAAGTAATTTAAGGATACATCACATCTTTTCTTTCTGTGTTCTGTACGCTTACGTTTTTATCCTCCACCCTATGTGTTCCCAATTCCTGCAGGAGATTCACGGCGACGCAGAAGTCACTCTACCAGAGCCTCGGAAACCTCGCCACAGCATTGCATACCTCATTTCACCGCACCTCCGAATCAACTTCTTCCGATCATTTTTCCTTTCTCCTCGCACGTTTACATTCATCACTTTTCTTTCCTTCGCCTTAATCTGGTGGGTGCGTTTTCTGATCATCTGCCTTCTTTGTTTTCGACAATGGCGTTGTTCGAACGTACGCTTTCTGCTTTCCTCGCTAAAACAAGGAGTATGATAGGAAAGCGTGCGCAAATTAAAGACGCCAAAGATGAACTTACCGAGTGCTTCCCAAGTGAATATAATAAAAAGATGGAACCGACGCGAATGCAACCTGGTTAGAGAAAGGTGAGAAAACGTAGGGGCGTGACTAATTCCAGTTTAACATTAATCATTGCGCAATTCAAACTGGGCGCGTGCTGCTGCAGTACCCGCGTGGAATCTTTATGCAATCTTTATTTATCGCTGCTTGAAATACAGTTCAGATGTATATCCCAAATAGGCTAATACTGGCTTATGCTGGATGCTGGTTATTTGGGCGAAGGCTGTTCATTACGGCACTGTTAATAGATCACCGGTTTACTCTAAGGAGCAAGCGAGCAACAAGAATCCAAAAAGCTTACACGGCAAAGACGCCACCGCGGGGACGCAAACGCGAGCTTGAGAGAAAAAGAAAGGAAGAAAAAGAAAGTGAAAGGAACTTTTAGTTTATTATTTGTCGTCGTGGTCCGTTGACATCGTGGTCCGGTGATATCCTTCTGTAGTTTGTATCACCGGACTACGACTACGAGATCTGGATAAAATTTCTTACACGGTATATTTCATAATGCAATCTTAATTTACTCAAAAAAGTAATTTATTACAACCAAGCTAATTGCTTCTATTACCGTCTGCATATGTTCTTACAGACAAACAGATTGTGTCAAGGTACCGTTTAAGTATCTGAGAGATGAAAGGGTAACTTTTCATGTAAGTTGAGCCAGCGGCTATCGTTTCCTTGATTCTCTTGTTCGTTGTCACTGTTTTTGCAATCAATTTTTTTTTCCTGTTATTTGACGCAAGTCTAAGGTTAAGAAGAGAAAAAATACGTTGGTTTTGTTGTATTTTGTTTTTTGTGTCTGCGTAGTTATTTCGACGTACGAGAAAACTCTTAACTGAAAGCTTCCGAACGAAAGGAGAAGTAGCGTATTTTCCCGAAAGTATGGCGTGTCTGGCGTCTTGGGCGACGGTTCCTTTCTCAAAGTTTCGCGTCTCAAGTCCCATTAAGAGCACCGCCTGGCTTCGCAGCCATGGCACGCTTCCGGCTCCACATGCCCGCGAGCAACATTTCCAAGACAAAGGAACAAACCCGCATGCACCGAATGACTAGACACAAGATTCAATAAAAAATTCTGCAACAACGCTCTTAATATTGAGAGCAAAGCAGGATGACACTTTAGACGTGCACGTGCAAATATAAAAGACAATATGACTATGATCGGCAACCGAGTAAAGGTTGCGTTTTTTGGAGCACATATGTCAGTGTTTTTGTGCGTGCGTGCGTGTTTGTGCATCCGTGTACGCCTGTGTGTATGCCCACGTGTGTGTCTGTCTTTTGTTCGTGTGCGTGCCTGCATGTGTGCGTATGCGTCTCTGTGTGTGGTTGAGCGTGTACGTCTGTAAGCACGTACAAACTCATGACCGGGCTTAAAGGCACACACACAGACACACAGACAGGCACACAAACATCGCTCAGATACACGCAATTACGTTGTCAGGACTGGAAAAGTATAAGGATGTTCGCCTCTTTAGTTTCTCTTCACGCAGCACGACATTCCTGAATGTCAGCATATTCCATTTTTCTGATGGAAACCAAGATCAAAATCGGGGGAGTGAAAGATCGACAACAAAGGTATAAGAAGACGGTAGAGGAAACTGAAACGAAAAAAAAAAGTACCACACCTCTCTCTCGTATTGAAACAAAGCTTCTGGGGA
Source organism: Ixodes ricinus (assembly GCA_037355805.1). Classification (NCBI taxonomy): domain Eukaryota; kingdom Metazoa; phylum Arthropoda; class Arachnida; order Ixodida; family Ixodidae; genus Ixodes; species Ixodes ricinus. The sequence goes on from JAZHYW010061479.1 coordinate 37,380, forward strand.
AGGTATTTTCCTTCAGGCCGGATTCTCTGGGCGACCCTTATCGCTGGAGGACTCAAATACGGAGACAGCCGAGCCGCGATCCCCGTAATTTATTTATTTATTTATTTATTGAAAGTACCCTTAGGGCCCGAAGGCATTACAGAGGGGAGAGCACATACATGAAACAAAGATAGTAATATAGTAACAAGTCAACAATATTAAATATACAACAAACAAAGAAAAATACTAATAGGTCATAGGTCACTGCTAAAATAGCTAGTGATGGAATTTCTAAACAGGTTAGTATCAGTTATAGTAGCAATCAAACTGGGGAGGTGGTTCCATTCCTCGGCTGTGCGGGGTAAAAAAGAAGATCGAAATGTTGTGGTAAGCGAACTTGGAACTCCAACTTTATGCTGATGGTCAAGACGGGATGAAATGTAAAAGGGGGAGTAATCATCCGATTGCGTAGGAGAGGGTTATGAAAATACATTTTATGAAATAGACATAGGCGTGAAATTTTACGTCGCAAGGAGAGAAGTGGTAAACATAAACTATTTTTCATTGATGTGACACTAGCAGTACGATGGTAGTTGGAAAGAATGAAACGGGCTGACCTATTCTGAATGGATTCCAATGCAGTGGTTAGAGTATCGTGACCGGGATCCCAGATGGAGGCTGCATATTCTAATTTAGGCCTGATTAATGTTTTGTAGAGGATCAATTTTAGTGAAATAGGTGCCAATGAAAAGTTGCGTTTTAAGTAGCCCAACATGCAGTTAGCACGGGTAGTAACATACTGAATGTGGGGTTTCCATGAAAGGTGATTTGTTAAGTGAACACCAAGGTACTTGTACGTTTCCACTTGCTCCAAAAGGTTGCCATCTAGGTGGTAACAGGGACTGTTGTTAGGCTTGCGGGACACTCTCATCTGTTTACATTTACTAGTGTTTAGTTTCATTAGCCATAATTCACACCAACGAGAGACAGAGTTAATATCAGATTGAAGTGTAGACAGGTCAGAATCGTGACAGATTTCACGGTAAATTACGCAGTCATCGGCGAATTGACCGTCCAACAAGAAAGCCTATTTCTCTAGCCACCTACGGGCGTATTATGTGAGATCTTGGACCCTAATATACACAGCGGGACCTAGAGAGACCAAGAGATTCGGACATCGGCGCCTGCTGCGGCTGGTCGGCGCTGCGGAGCTGGCCAACCGCAGCAGACGGCGATGTCCCTTTCCTTGGTCCCGCTTCGTCCCGCCGTGATGATATGGATCACCAACTAGCCCAATTGCACGCCCTTCTACCGCTTCGTCCCGCCGTGATGATTAAGGCCCCAGTTTACAACGGCGTCGGACCATGTTTCACCGGGTATGACCCCTAAACCTAGAAGGTTTAGGGGTCATATAGCCATAAATACCCGTTTTTCTTTATGCACTGAAAGAAAAGGGGCAGAAATCACACGCTGCTAGTCACGTATGACACAACATAAAGCAAAAATTGTGAATGCTTCTTTGAGATAAAACACTCGAAAGCAAAAGAAGCGTTAACCAGAAAGTATTTGCCGTTCAGCTCACTGTAAATAGGGAAAAAGAGAAAGCGTTTTTCACGTTTAAATGCCGTGTTCTAAAATCTACTCTCATAAACCTTGAATACGATAAATGTACCACTGAAAGACACCTTAGTAAAAGGTTTCAATGCACTCCGTCTGTTTGTTGTATTTTGTAAATTTTTTTACGCCAAATACCGTCCAGAACAAACCTCTAATAAAAAATAATAATAAAAAACAGAAGGCTGCTTAATTGATCGGGGAGTCACGTTGTCTCTCTCATTCACTTACTCAATCTTGTTTTCTATCTCCTGTACTGTTTTACAGTTTTTTTTTACTTTAGGAACAACGAGAAGGCTGACTGAATGAAGGGTCGCACCTGACTACCTCACCTTTCCTCCGTTTTCTTTCTTTTTTCGAGGGGGTGGAGGGGGAGCTGTGCTCGTAGATAAGTAATCAATACGGTTACCGCAGTCATTAGTTTTCTATCTTATCGCCACCTTGGCTTTGTTATATTCGAACCTTTCTTCTCGCCCTCTTCCTTGTTTGTAGAGAGAAGGAAAAAAAAAGAACTGAACTAAAGCAGCTCTTATTACCTGGGCAGAAACTACCGCTTCATTAATGCGACCTGATTCGGTAAGTGTAAGTATGAGCTAGAACATAAACACGAAAACGCAAATAATAGAAAGGAACATACACACCGCTGATTGACAGCCAGCCCATAAGTCCTATTCTTCGTCTTTTAACTTCATTACAGTAACGTGGTTCCTGCGGAAGCTCTCTGAAGAGGAAGTACTTATGCTAAAGACGAAGAGGAATCAATTTGACCTAGTTGTTTCTCAACGCTGTGTACGTTCCTATCGCTCCTTCGCGTTTTTCGTGTTTATGTACTAGCCAACGCTCATGTTTAACATGTACCAACTCGCTCCACTTAAGACTGCAAGACCTGATTCGTGGGAGCGGCCCAGAGAGCGTGGTCACAGCGTGTGAAGGTTTCGAGAGCCGAACGTTAAGCCTTGGTCAGACTGATAAAACATCCTACGAAAGACACTAAGCTGCCACTGTTTGACGCGTGCTTCTTCCCTCGTATGGCGATTCTTTCACGCTGGTCATACACACACTATCTTTAGGCACGTTCAAAGCATACCTAAGTATGAAGGAGACCTGCTGCGAGCATCTTTGTGGCGTGACTGAAGGTATTTTTGTCACTATGTCTGCAGCGTACAAGAAGTGTCTTATATGAATGTTTTAACAGTGTGCCTGCGACTCGGGACTGTCTAAAGACGACATGGGGCGTCTGGCGTCTGCGCTGTGCAATGCACGACACGCAGCGGGGTAAAACAAAATCATAACTTTTCTGTTTAAAACAAAAATCTACATAAATCAGATTTATTGTAGTTCAATCAAATATATTCGATTTAAATCAAATTAATTCGACTTAAATCACTGAACACAGAAAAAATTCTTTAACACTAGCTCTATATTTTGTTTGAACGCGGCAGATTAATGAATCAAGTCATCCGATGACTGATAAGAATGCGCAAGAAATAATTACTGTTATTGTAGAGTACAGTTTAGTTAACAACTCTTTATTTCTCAAACCATCGCCATACTAGAACGAAAAGCTTGATTTGCTTTGTTATTTCAAAAACGTTAATTTTCGTGTTTTTCTTTTTTTTTAGTTTTATCTTAATTGCAATTGGACGTTATACACTTCTACTTCTTATTTCTTTCTTTTGTGTTCTTCTGATTTCGGAGAGGACGCTACGTACCTGCTGAACGAAGTGGAAGGTAGAAATCAAGTTCAAGGCTCAGATGTGCTCAAAAGAGCACTTCACTTTGCTCGTGCTCAGCCTTATATAAGTCTTTCTTGCTTGATGCTTCTGTAAATTATATACAAAACAAATGCACGTAGAAAGCATAAAATGACAGACAAACGTTAAATATAAACATATTTTCGGGATTATTTTTAGGGAAAGGTTCGATTTAAATCGTTATAGTGAAACTGGTCAGAAAAATATCGTGACTTAAATCATAATTTCGATCATCTATATTTTTATTATTCGCCCTAAACACGGCTAGGACGCGATTCGCTATTTTTTCTTTTCTGATTATCTTTTTTAAAATTAAAAGGATGCTGCAAAAACTCCTAGTGTGGCGGGAAGTGCTTATGTCGGCCTCTAGCCAGCAGGTGGAAAATCTAAAACGCGTCAATACACTGCCTGAGAAAAGTGCATTAACGTGTCGATGTCGTTTCGTGCGAACCGTAGCGTGCAGTGAGCACGGACAAATTGTACAGAGAAAAAATTGCCGAAAGAGATAGCATGGCAGTTTATATAGGTAGAAAGATAGTGGAAGTATAGTTTGACCCTCTCGGCGACACGTACCTTGGAAGTTTCTTTTGTAAGTGGTTTTCTTGCAAAGAAGTGTTACTGAAGACAAATACAGACCATAGCCAACACATATGCGCCCCAGAGCGCGTAACCCCAGCAACAAATGCCAGCAGCATCCCCCAAGGCCACATTCCCGACGCAGTCCTAATCAGGTTAAAAGCAGGCGCCGCAGTTGAGATCTCCTAACGTCGTCGGCCATTCCACCTCTTCTGTAAGCCGTTTAAAAGAAACGGGGGCTTGTCGTTGTTGTACCTAGCAACACAGCAAACAACAATAGTGGATTGCGTAGAGCGTTGCCGTCACATTGAGTGCTGTCACAGACGCCTCTCATAACCTACATATAACTGTTCGATTCGGCTAAAGTGAAGTTAATGATATGATCACACTCATAATATAATTGCATCATACCATGAAATCCCCATAGTAGCGGGTCTACTCAAAGCTGACAGCAGTCAATATTTTCGTTTATTAGAAACACTGTTATAAACACGCATGAAAAATTGAAGGTTAAAATAATTGCATGCATGTATAGATGCTGTAAGCTGCATTATCTGGATGGCGTAGGCTCAAAATACACATGCATGCATAACAGTTCTTCTAACGAGTATTGCATTAGCACTCACAGTTCATGCCGGATTTTACGTGCAGAGACCTATCGTGCTCCTGACCAGTTCGGCATTATCAACGTTGTTGCTGTACAAAAAGTTCACATAATAAAAACACAACCGCAAAAACTTTAGACGAATGCAAGTGCAACCTTTCTTTGTTGTTTGTTTGAATCGCATACTGGAAGGTAGCATTATAATAATCATAGTGACTACTGACGTTTTTTATGTGTATTTCGTTTTTGCTTTTTATGTGAACGGCGCGCAACTGCGATTGAATTGTTTGCAAGGGCGCGCGCGAAGTTTTTGGGAAAGTTTACGATTCGTATCACGCCGCGTTTTTCCAAGATATGCAACGCAGTGGAAGAACAACTATTCAGCGGCTTTAATTTCTTTTTTATTTATTCCGAACAAATTTTGGAATCGAGCCATTCCGTCTATTTTGTTTGAATCGCAATGTCTTCTTTTTTTTTTTCTTTTTTTAATGGATAGCCGAACAATTTTGGTTTAGTCGCGAACTGAGCTTGGCGAGGCGGTGTGTATATGTGGTTTCGCCCTCGCATGTACAAAAAGTACACTTTTTTTCCGAAAACATAATGCTGCAGGAAAAAAAAATAAAAAAAGGAAACAAGATTGCCACTCCGTCCAGGAGTTTTTTTCCTTTCTTTTATTTAAAGGTTTGTTTTTCGACTTTCAAGCGCGTTCTGCAACGCATTACTTTTTGTGAGACCCAAAAGAGACCCAACAACTGCATATTCGCGTTTACTTTTCGGCTGAATTACGCGATCCCCCAAAGCAACCATTGTAAACTTTACTTGCTTTACAAATGAGTTCGGACCTATTTAATACTTTATATTTTCCTAGCGCAGTACTGGTGCACGCAATCGCCACCAATACATAGCTTGTCGTGAAAGCTTGTTTGAAAAGTAAACAACGCCATATTTTATTAATTTATACGGCAGTACATATAACCAGTAACTTGATGGTCTCAGCACTCCATGCTGAGACCATCAAGCTCTCAGCACTCAGGGCTCGTCAAGCTGCCTATATGCACCTTTTTCCCTTGGTATCCCCCATCATGTGATGGAAAATAAAAGTTGATTTGATATGATTTGATGCACCGCGTTGAAATTCGGTCAGTGTTCTACCACTGTTGCTGGGAAGTATTTCTTAGTGTATATGTTAGTCCGTTAATGTTGGCAGTAAACAATAGAAAGCTCTAGATTTTATGATTATTATTAAATAAATTTAAACTTTAATTCGCATAAAGCCATAAACACACAAGCGCCCACTTTTCAAACATGAGATTCTATGCGCCAATAGTAACGCCTCTCTCACATAATTCGCCTCTTGGGAACACACGAAGCCTTATATAGGACTTCATCATAAAAAGGTCTTGAGCTTCAGACAGGGCGCACAGGAGACGTAAGCCAGGTGGAAGCGGGGCTTCACCATTTAGCTTCTCCGACATTTTAGAAGTACATGAATCGAATAATAGTCGGGAGACTGAACTAAATTGGCGAAGCAAATCCCTAACGGGATTGCCCAATCTTGAACGAGGGATAGCAGAAACACTTGTCGAGAACCTTGGCAAGATTTAGGAAAGTTCAACCAACGTCGGTCTCCAATTATGCGCGCGCGCGTTTGCAAAAAAAAAAAATATATATATATATATATATATATTTTATTTTATGGATTTATTTATTTGTACTCTGCAGCGCCGAAGCATGACAGCAGAGAAGTGTTTATGCATTCACGTGTTTCTTTCGAGCAGTGCTACGGGGTTGGCGCATGCACAGTAATTGCCAACGCTTAATTGAGGAAATCGCCTTCAGAAGGGCTTTCGGACAATTCTTGAGTGGCCCACAAGAACTCGAGACCCGCGTTTTATCCGGTTGAATTTTATTTAAATATTTTTGCTTTCAAAGTCTCCAACCGTATTTGCAGGAAATTGTGGTTGAATTGTAGGAGCACTTCTTTTGAAAAAGGAGCTCTTGCCCCTACCCTGAAAGTTGCGTGAGGACACTGACGCGACTGTAAACACATATGTGAAGCAACGTCAAAGACGACTAGGGAAAATCTTTTAAATACATATTTTACGAGTGTTCTGATACTTGACGAGGATTGTCTTTAGGCGATCCTGTAGATCTCACCTTGCCATCCACCTACAGCTCTCATGTCGAAATGAGGTTAATGGGCATCTTCGCGGACTTTTGTTTTTCTCGTGCATTTTGGTGTGATCGAAAAGAAACTAAAATTTTCAATATATGCTGTGGAAGCTGTACTTCAAAAGTCAAACAATATACTACAAATCTTCTTTCAAACACGCTTACAAATATATTTTTACACTTTCTACAAAAAAGTTGTATAGAATAGTTTATAGAGGCTATAAATATACTAAAGAAGAAGGTATACACGTTTCTATCCAATATTTGTACCTTTTCGACCGCATTTTTATCTAACTTCTTTAAAGTTTTGTGGCATCGCAGCTTCTGAAAGAAGTTGCGATGCCACTAAGAGCGGCGTTTCTTGCTTCCGTCTACAGCCCACTCTGAAGATGAAACCGATCTCAGAAGCCTTCGCCCAACAAAAAACTCCCAGAACAATAAATAAAACACAGGAACCCTGAAAGAAAGAGGCAGCCAAAAATGAATTCAGTTGTTCCGGTGTGCGTGAGCTGCCGGCAGAAATGAAACCGCTTTCAATTATTAGAAGAGGGCGAGATACAATGAAGTGAAACTCGACAAAACAAATATGTAACGAACACGAAAGAGCACCTGCGTACAAAGCGTGAACTACAAAGTGACAACCAGGTCTCGGGCGGATAAAGGGCCGCACCGACGCCGCACCGTGCTCTCAAGATCGATTCTTCGATTGTGTTTTGTTAAAAAGCAGCCCCATCCTTTTCCCCGCTAAACTAATCTTGAGAATTGCTCTTCGGCTCGAGGACTTCAACTTTTTTTTTTATATCTTAAATGAATACAAAAAATGATCCACAGAGATTGGATACAAAAAAAGAAAGCAAAACATACACATCCTGCCTGCCCGCCCCGCCCACAGAATGGGACATTTTATGCAATTTTATGCAAATATCTGCGAAAGAGTTAAATAACATGAATATTGGACGGTTAATAAACCAAAAGAGCGAAAAAGGCGCTACAGCATCTACGGGCAGCCCGCAGCTTCAAAGATTCTAGAAGGTGCATGAGCAGCAGCAGAAGGACGTGGCGTCTGCTAAGGTATACCCTGATTGCCTCGAGCTCCGCGGACAGTATCCACCAGTGGCCCTTAACTCACTGGTGTATTATTACGTTTTAGAGTTTTTTTTTCTTTTTAAAGTACTGGAGTTGTCGGTCATGCTGCTGGAGCGCCACTAAATTGAATTGAAGTTTATTTGAATTTTTATGGGGCAAGCCCGTATAGAAATGCAGAAAAAAATGGCATCTGTGCATGACTGCGGCTCTTAACCCCGTAGTTTGCAGCAAGCGCACACAATTGTAGAAATAATGCAAAAGCCCAAAATTCAAAATTCATAGTTATTGCAACGCGTGAATGTGCCGATTAGACCGCTATATTTTGTCCCATATAGTTCTAATACCGCTCTACTGGAGCAGGAACAAAAAAAAAAAAAACATTAGTAGAAGTATTGATGCGCTATTTGTGCTCTTCAAAACATATTGTTATATTGTTGGTGCACTTTTATGTGAGCTGAGCACTTCGATTCAGACGTCAAGCTTTTAACGAACCTTTTATGTAAAACAAAGAACAGTGGATTCTTGAAGTTATGAAAATAGTTAAACAAGTTACACGCGTTGACAGCAATTTCGTTCGCCGTCGCGACGTAATGCGCGCACGCAGCCAAGACGCACAAAGATCTGGCACACGCATTCACACTATACACAAAATGACGCGTATCAACAAACTCGCACAAACACCACATAAGCGTGCACAAATACGTAGATAATGTAGAAACACTTTTGCTGTGTATGTTGCGTATGTACCCACACCCACACACACACAACACCACACACACAACTATTCAGGATAAAAATTGGAAGTGAGGACGTCCCAGCAATTAGCCGAACACGGGACAACCGAAGGCGAAGGCGAAGTTTTCCGGTCGGATGTCTTTTAAATGTCGTCCCCTCGTGCAACCAACCATCTCAAAAGCAAAGCGGTGCGAGCACACGAAGCAGCGGTAGCGTTCATCCCGCTGCCTGAGCATCAACCGAGGCGTGCCGTTTTCCTGGCGAAGATTATATCCCTTCCTGCGAAAAGCCAGCAGCGAACGTGAGGGCTACGCGTCTCTTGTTCAATCAGCAGCCAGTCAGGTACCCTCTTACCGTCCTCTTCAACGGTATATACACAAAGATGGGTTTCAGCGCATACGGGTGGCATGAAGCTCAACAGTTGATTAGTCCGTCCAGGCTCGCAGACTCGGCCGTATCACCTGCTTGGCTTAGGAAGAGTACGGCACGACGGTGGAAGTCTCTAATAGACTACTTCCATAAAGCCCTGCATGCAACACGGCGCGCGTTGCACTCTGGGAACTAGTTGGCCAGGGAGGAGAGTGCCATAGTTTCGGTTTCGATCGACACGTCGACAAGAGATTATACACAGAGCGTGGACTATAAACGGCCGTTATTTTATGTTTTCTGGACCCGAGACGAGAGCGTAATTTGTGGTCGCTAAACTAACCTAAATGGCCAGACCTCGAAGCTTTAGCACAAGCCCGAGACGTATAGCTTGTCTTAACGCATGCTTGTTGTATTTTTGTACTTGAACCTTTCTGTTAGCGTTTCAAGGTATGTGTACTAGCCAGTGCTGGGAATATCGACGCTGCGAATGTCGGGGATCTTGCTTGTGTACAAATCAACAAGCTGTAGACACCAGTAAGTGTGCATACATCGAGCTCCCGCCTTTACATTAGTTTGTTTGACCAGGACGTTTGTTTGTTTCGTGCGTCCATACACGAAATAAAACTTTTTGCAATTACTGTTTTTCTTAATACGCCTGAGTAAACGAGGTAAAACTCGGAGGCGCCATTGAAAAGCTCCATTTGAACACACTTCTCATCGCTTATCTGCACTGCCCCGCAGCAGTGCACGAATTCGTGAAGTCCCCACTCGCCTGCATTTCACTAATATTCAACATTGCGTATACGCATTAAGTTATCCTGCAATCATATAGGCACATTCGCACATACAATCCGTTTTAAGAAAGCAAAAGTCGAGCACTTGTGTGAAGAATGTCGCACCATTCGGTGGAAGTGCGCCGGACGGGCATGACCCCGGTGCGCCAAACGAACGAAATTATTCAAAGCGCATTTGACGTTTGCTAATGGCCATAATATTTGGTATGTTGTTGCTTTCTTCCTCACTGAGTATTCCGAGATAATTTAAGACACACCGTTCAGGCACAGATCTTGGGCGTCAGTAAAAGGTCGTCCAAAAAGGCTTAGTGAGGAGTAGGGGACGCTTGTTAGGGCCTCCGTCGTAGCTAGCCGATCTCAGCGTTTGCGAAAACTTAATCTTATACCTGCATAAAATGTGAGTGTGCGATATGTGATGACACGAGAAAGACATCATAGTAACTTTTGTGCAGTAGTGAGGTCGAATTTATTGTGTTTCCTTAAAAGTTAATGCGCCAACGCTGGCTCGACTTTGATACTCCTGTGAGGATGCGGCTTGCTTTTCGCCCAATGAGGTAACAAGAAGCGGACGTTTGGCAGACAAAATACGTGTAGGGCTCAAGGGGACCAAATTTCAGTTGTAGTTCACTGGTACTAGACGGGATTACTGACACGAGCTCAAAGATGCACTCGTAGGGTGAGGTGACTAAGCCACGTCTTACTACATTTGCATATGCACGCCCCATTTTCCGGTGTTTCGGGAACCAAGAAAAATGCCCAGGTCTTCATTTTTGTATCGCTCGAGAATGAGTGTATTGTACAGCTGCAACGGAAAAAGAGTAGCACAAGTGACCGACGACCGGAGCGGCAAAATCGCGACAGGCGGCGCTAGTGTTCCCGAGCGCGCCGATAGCGAGAGTGCCAGTCACGTTCCATGTCTCAACATGGGGGTGGCCGGCAGAAAACTGCCCATCCTAAAGCCCTCATTTTAACAGCTATCTTATCCCTCAATTGTTTGCCGGCCACCCCCGCGTAAACATTTAACGTGACTGGCACTCTCGCTATCGTCACGCTTGGGAACAAAAGCGCCGCGTGTCGCGAGTTTGCCGCTCCGGTCATCGGTCACTTGTGCTACTCTTTTTCCGTTGAAGCTGTACACTCGTAAATAAGTCAGATAACCGAAAACGCAAGCAGCGCGTTCGGTCGCGGCGTGATAGCATGAGATGAAGCTGCTCAGTCGAAACCGAAACTGAGTGGCCAACTAGTTCCCAGAGTGCACTGCGTGGTATTTCGGCGCAATGGTGCGCGTCGGTTTTGGAAGAAGTCTATTAGCCGAGAGCCTTTCCGTGTCAGTCGACGCTCCGGGCCCGGCGGTATAGAGCTTGCCAAACTGTCAGCAATCTGCCAGTTCGGCCCGACTGCCTTCCGGCACACGTGCGAACATCGACTCCCGTTCTGCGATCCAAACGCTACAGTCTGTTGCAGTCATAAAAGTACCTCGTAATGGCGGTCGTTTTTTGTGGGTTTGCGGTGAAGCGCAGATAAAAACTGCAGGACTACGGCGCCTTCACTGTGCGTGACTGTTTTGGTCGGTGAGTGTAGACACACAAAGACGACAAGCGCCATGACAAGGCACTTATTGGCGCTGCTTTATCTGTAGGGGTGTGATATAGGGGTTCGAATCGAAGAGCCGAGTGTCAATCCCAGCATAGATACTGCAAAAATAACCGGTAGGTCTTAATTTCCCCCTAGCGCTGTGAAAGCAATAAATGACGCAGAACTATTAGATTAGAACCCAATTTCGCACCCCCTATTGATTAGCTGCGTTGAGTCGTACAATAAGCTGTGTTACGAGTTAAAAGTGAAACGGAGTGTAGTTCCACTCGAATCAATGCCGCTTCGCTTCGTCCGGCAAAGAAAACCGGGCGGTGTCGACGTGGGTAAGACCGTCTTATCTGATCGTGGCCACACAGTAGCTTGCGACGGAGCTAGTTGATATTAGAATACCCAAGCAAAGCTTTTGTGATATGAAGTATTGTCACGTTAAACAATAACGTAGGCAATACAAAAATTACGGTTCTTTTTGTCGCGTTAGGATGAGTTTTTTTCATTCCCTATTCTAAGCTTGTCTAGAATTTAAAAAAAATTGTTTTTATTTTCTAAAAAACAATTAAACCCCTCCTTCTTTACATTGACATTAAAAAGCGCCTCTTAAGAAAACCATACCTCTGCAAAAAACTCGTCTCGGTATTAAACTTAACTATTTATACACTAATTTCCACCCTATCGATTTTTTCAATTTTCGGCATCCTTCCTTCATGAAACCTGGTGGTCGCTTGCTCCGAATAGCTTTAAACTAACCGTTCCACGTCAGGTCGATCTCTGCTGACTTTACCGATCCTTCCCTCAACTTCAACCAAAGAAAAAGAAAGGGCAAATGAAGGAAGGTGGTCGTTTTTTTTTATCTGCTATTTTTATTTCTGAATTCGCTCATCATCTTCAGTAAACCTTTTTGGAAAATCTGAAAAAAAAATGTCACCATTCGTTTTGTGCAACTTCTTCTTTCCTTCATTTCCTTTCGCAATCTCGCGAGGGCTGTCAGCCAGGGCAAGTTTTTTGTTGGCGCATGGGACAGGCAGCGGACAGAAGAAATTGAAAAGTAAACGGAATGGGGTCCGATACAAAGAGAACGAAAGTAACGGTTCTGCGAGAGACTTTCAGAGACTACAATCATGTCCGCCGGGGTGGCGGGACCTTGGAGGGCACAAATACCGATTCCGGTCCAGATAGACCGTCCCACAGCTTTTCATGAGCAAATCCTTGCTGTCGTGTCCAGCTGACAGTCTTAATCTTTTCTTCGCGGGTTTTGTACCAGACTGATTCGCTTCGTGCCCGGCGGTTCAGAAACTTCACTGCCCTTTTCGAATTCGCGTTTACTAATGCTCGTATTCTGTCTCCTTCATTGTGGCAGGTGGAAGCGTTTTTCGATGTACACGGTGTCGCCGTAAACAAAAATGAACCATATTTTTTTTGCTACTTCAAAAGAATTTACACCTTGCCTTTCTTCGCCGAAATGTAGCGCAAGCAATCCGTACCAGGTGCCGAAATCTAAAAGCTCACCGTTACCTTATTCAAAGTTATAAGCAATCTTCGAAACACTTTAACAAGACAATAGTGACTGACGAACCTTACGAATAAATAAGAAAGAATGGCGTCAACTACCGGAAACGGGCCCTATTTCCTAATTCAAAGTTCAAGAAAATCACGTAACTTGAGAATAAGATAATGGTTAGTTCTGAAACTTTGCCACCTTCCTGGACCGCAAGCGCTACTTTTGGGCGGAAACTGAGCGTTTGGCGATACATAGGTTATGTTAGTGGTAAAACAATACACGCACACAAAACAACGCTGTAAATATTTGGGGCGGGGGGGGGGGTCGATGCTACAGAGCCTATACTCAACCCTGAGAGGCTTGGATAGGTAAACGTGGAAGGGTCAACCCTTCCATGCCGAGTAAAATAAAATAAACTCTATTTCTCGTGGCCAAGGCTGTTTTCGGTATAAAAGTTGAGGTCACATTGATGTAAAGCTTGGGAGCAAAAGTTTAAAAAACGCTGGGAGTGGTTTATTAGGATCAGCAGTTCTTGTTTCGTGATTCGCCCTTTCGCCTTTTTGTCTTCGAATGCCACAATCTAACTTGCTGTGAAGCAGTAGTAGGATGCCCGACACGAGTCGCGCCCCGGTTCTCTTAAAAGGTAGTTGCAAAGAAAAAAAAAGGTTTTTTATACAGCCTAATAGGGACAAGCATGTCACAAAACAAATATTTCGCGAAAAGAAGTTTTTGTGCAATATTTACGCCACGGGACGTAATTTAGTCATAGTCACAACCTCTTAACATTTGAAACTCGCACTCTTTCGACCCGCGCAAAGGAGAAGTGTGCCCGCCCCTCACTCTTGGATTTTCTATTGGATTCGCTTGGCTGCGGAGTACGCAGCGTCTTGACTTCCGGCCGCGGATCGGGGGGTTGGGGGGGGGGGAGAGGGAAGAGGGAAGGTGCAGTCGATGTACTCTGGAAGCTAGAGCCGGTTTGCTTTCGTTGTATTTGTTTGGTTAATGAAAATTTTGGAACAACGCACGTTCAACATGACGCCGGTATTGTTTTGGTTTGACGGGACGCAAGAAGCCTCCGCGGTTTGCGAGCACATGTAGGGAAGACGTGACCTGAGAAGTGCCCCTGTGATGTTCCCGGAAGACGGAAAGTATCATTCGTAATCGTCGTTTGTGCTTTGAAAGCGAACGGAGTCACAGGGTCTACGAGTGCGCAGCCACAAGCCAACGTTCACGACAGCGCTGAATTGACTTCGACGATCTCGTTCTGTGTAGTGCAAGACGGCGATGCGACAACAAACTGAAACGTTCGTGGTGTGTGGGGTGGGGCTCAGAAGTAGAAGCCCACACTAACACGGAGCGCAAACTGGTTGCAAATCGGTTGTTGTGGGGTTGACGTTCAACAGGTTCAGTCCCGTCATCGTCAGCTGATCCTGTCCAGCTGGTCGGATAGGACGCCGCGAGCTGTGGCAGCGAGCGTTTTTAAAAGTAAATGTTCCTTCGTTTGGTTTCAAAATTTGGAAGATTCCCGAAGCACACCGTGAGTAAAAAGCTGCGGGGCGTTTTCAACAAAATTACGTCATTTTAATTGAACAATGGACTGCGGATTGTTGTCCTAAATCTGCCATTTTATGCTTCGTGTTGTTGGACTGCGTTTGCACAGCGACATGTTTTGCACAACGACGCACACCACTCGAGTAGATGATTCGGTCCTTCAAACGACCGGTTATACAAAATTTCAGGGAAACTTAAGTCACCACCGATATTTTCCTGTAAATCTCGGGCGAGTTTGTAGCGCTCATCATGCGGTGTGAATAAATTTGGGCAAGATTTTCTACCTGCCCACAGATGCATGAAATGAGACCATTATTTATGTAGTGAACATAGTGCTTTTTCTTTATTTTGGGAAGAGGCTTTGATGCATTTTTTATGGTACAATCACTTGAGAGTTCAGAAATTGGGGAGGGCAACCAAGCTCTCCGAACTTTGTCTCTTTGCTCTCTAGCACTGCCCCAAGTTGCAGTTTCTGTAGACATACTTACTAGCAGGTACAAACTGCTCGAAAGCAGGTAAAAAGACTGGGTAGTCAGGACGGTGCGGACTCCATGTTTCGCAAGATGACTGGGGAAGTTCTTTTGCGACGTATGCGGAATATGCAAACGATTTTGTTATGCCCGTCGTTTGCGTTTCTGCATCAAAACGAATAAGATGATCTACAAAGGCGTAATCGCAAGCCAAGATTTACGATAATTACGTAAAATAGTTCGGAAGCCGAGAAAAAAGAATCTGTCATCTAAAGCAGAATTTAAACATCCGAAGGCTTCTCCGGGCAGCAGTTACGTAATAACCTGTTACGGACAGCTGTTACGTAAAAGACCTGTGCCAGGTCTTTTACGTAACAGCTGTGTCTCAGTCGCGGACGTTCGGTGCACCCGGTGCGAATCTCGAACGCCTCCGGAGCGAAATAACGAGAACATACCTGGACACGATTGTCGCTACGCGAACGCCCGATTGCCTGCAGCCAAATAGCATTCAGCTTGTGACCTTTCGGGGCGACATGGCTGCTGGAAGACTCGCTGTCGGGATCCCTCATCTCGCAGCACTTTACAAGAGCTGACATCTCCAAAAAGTCGGCTATGGCACGCGGAAAAAATTAAAAAAGAGCACGCTATGAAAGCAAAGAGGAAAACAAAAGTTACAAACCACGCTATGAAAGCCAAAACCCCGTGTCGGTTCCCATCACTAACACTGGTGACAGCTGCTAAACACACACTACTTTACTTCAGGAAGTCTCACTCAAGCACCTGGGTCAACACGAAACACTGTTCACTTCGGTGAAACGACTAGTCGAGGTAGGCGAGACAGGCGGGAGCAGAGACTTCGGCGGTCATAAAAGAATGGCGAAGCTTTTGTTTGTTATGGTATGAATCCAAACGGAAGTGACTTTCTTGTAAACCTTTTGTAAAAAATAGTAACTCTCATTACATGGGCTAGTCTTTAAACGTAAAAATATTCCGCTCAACAGGAAATTACAACCTATAACAAAGGTTTAACAACCAAGATCTAAGCTGTCAGTCAAACTCTTAATCAATGAGAAGCATAGCAGCTAATTGGGGCTAAACGTACGGAACACCAACTTCGTGGCGCGAGATTTAAAACGGACAAAATAGCCGCAAACTAAAATCAGTCTCATGCAAAAAATATTGCAGTAATTTTTTTTTCTCGCGGAAAAACCGTTTTTTTTTACATGCTTGTCCAAATTAGGCTGTTTAAAAAAAAAACATTTTTTTCTTTGCAGTTACCCTTTAAGCTAATTCACAACTTTCACGGCCCATAGGGGGCGCACTAAGTTCCTCTCCTACCGGCTGTCATCTGGATGATCGTCACAGCACAGCAGTACGAGGTTGGATCTGCCACGCGTATGTGCTTTTCGTTTTGTAAAATACGAGCGATATAGGAGCATTACCTTGCGGTACCACGTCGGGAAGGTGGAAAGCGAGCACTTTCATTCCGAAGCAGATCGTCCAGGAGCTACAGGGAGCGCGATTCTCACACCATGGTAACCATCGTCGCTGAAAGTTACGAATAAGCTGGACAAACATCCACAACGTGGAATTCCCGCCAGAGCACGGCACGGGGTGTGACTCGGAGTTAGGGAGGTTCGTGTTACAGAGCTTTCCACATTACTCGATAGTAGTCACGTGGTTAATGGGCCGCGTTGGCAACACGAGCTGCGAAGTTTTGAACAAAGCGTCTGTTGTCTGCTAGCGCCTTCACCTTTCCGCCTGCTTTCTTCCTCTCACGCGAAAACGCAGCGCGTGCGCACTTGCGACCAATTTGGTGAGAGGGGCGTCCGCCATTGAATTGCAAACGGTCCACCAGGGTTTTAGATGAACCATCTGTACATTGTAGGCTGTCTAGTCGGCTGGGCTGTCCCAATCGGGGGACCGAGGCAGCGGCAGTTGACCTCCAAGTGAGTCGAAGTGACAGCGATGCTTGTCCGGCAACCCAGAACCCGTCACCGGGCGCAATCAGTGTCCTTCGATGGGGAACGCGGTGCTCCGGAGATTAACTCGGTGGCTCGTCGCGTCGTGCTGGCAGGCATCGAAACAAAACAAACCTGATTAGGAGGACGACTGATGGAAAAGCTCGCCAACTATTTCTCCGGCAGTCGTGAAGCAACTGAGCTTGTTAGCTAAAAATGTCAAAAGGGTGGGTAGGGCAGCATCCGGAATTTTTAAAGAAAATTGGTGCACCCCTTTTGATTGTTTAGTGAACATTCTTCTGACTGTCTGCGCAAGCCTTCCCTGAATCGATTTTGGGAACCTGGAGTATGGTTCTGAACTCCATTTTACTGACTAAAAACTCGTCCCGTCGTCCACCTGTTTTCTAAACCTTCTGTTTTTCTCCTGCTTGCAAAGTTTTCGAAACGAAGTTGGTTAAATTCAAGGACTCTCCATAGAGTGCGTCCCTAACGTGATTTCGTTTCTGTTTTTTTACAAACAAACTTGGGGGATGTAATTTTGTTTCCGACCCTAATAAAAATATATCTCAGATCTGGTTTTAAGCTTGGTAACTTAAAAAAAAAAAGAAAAAAACATTATGAGCTAAGTGATGTTGGTTATTCAATGCGAGGCCGATAGCGACCTTTCTTTTAAGTTGTATTTAGTCTTTGTAACGTAAAAATAATTTTGCATATATTTTTTTTTGCCCAGATAAGCTGATTTGATCACATTTGCAGTTTTAGTAGCCAATTATTATTTCCACGAGACAAACAAGAGGAATTCGAGTTCTTCTGACATCTGTGCCTGTTGTACAATTGTTTAACTTTTGTTATACTCTTCTTTATATGTTTAAACTTGTCAACCCCCCCCCCAAAAAAAAAATGCTTTTTAGGTTTATGGATTATAATTTTTCTAAAAAAATCGGAGCTCTGTTTCTTCGTTTTTTTCCTGGGAACTACGAAAAATTGCGGTATGATTCCTTCGGTTCTCCAAGGGATGTGCTCAGCTCATTAAATTGTGCCGAATCCTATGGCACGTAACGAAATGTCAAGAATTAACTGCGGTTGCTGGTATTTAGGCAATTGGAGCCCCCACAGCCTTAACACCGTTTGTTTTGCAATTTCTGATCCCTTGTACATGAAATGCGCAATGACCTCAGAAGTCGCGGCATGAGTCTCGGTACTTAAACAATTGCATCGAGATTTACTGACCCACAAATTGGTTTCTTTGCATGACAATGTTTGTCGGGTATGCCCAAGGTACTGCTGCAAAGTTTGCTTTTTGCTATACTGAATGTATGGGAAGAAAAGCGGCGCCTAGAGAGCATGTTTTCTTGCGGACGAAAATTCTGCACCTCCATGAGGTGCAGCATGAGTGTGGTCTGTAAAGATGACTGGCTGGTATGTGGCCCTGCTTGTCCCTCCACAGCCTGTAGACATTGACAAAGTGCAAGAAAATGGCTGCTGCTTATAAAAAACAGGTGTTTTTGAAGAGCGTGTTAGAGAAATTACACAAAAAAGTACAAAGAGGGGTGCAGTGAACAGTAGTGTATTGCATGCCACTGGTTTTTACCTTCTGTAAAAACTCTCATGCAGTACTGGAAATAGCAAGATTGCGAGACTCCTGAAAGACATTTACTTTATTCGAGTATCTTCCTAACCAAGGAAGTGATCGAACCAGCGTGCTCATGCTGTGGGTTTTCCAGTGCCACAAGTAACCTATGAGATAGGCAGCCCTCAGCAATGTGGATCTACCTTGATCTAATCTCTTTGCATTAAACAGGCATGCTCTGTCAATCACGTGAAAAAATAGGGAGGGATATGCTGGCGGAAAACAGTCCCTTCAAATCTCAACACACGGTCGGAAACAGGAAAAGAGTAAGAACACAAGGGTTGGGCGTTCATCTTCCTTTTCGATTTTTCTTCTGATGATTCCGTTTTTATATAGTCTTTAACTGCAGCAAATGGGTTGTATACCGATGTACTCTCTTTAACTTCTTGGAAAACAGAGAGCTCAAGGTGGTTCGCATGCACGCATGCAGTAGAACCTTTCTGAAAAAATTTCAGCTTATGCTCAGAGGCTTTTTCGGTTGCTGAAAACAATGCAGAAAAGTTGGAATTAGCTATAACTGTCTGGTACAGCTAATTGTAAGTGACAGGCTAACTGTTGTTCCTTTTGATGCTTTTGTTGCTGTGGAAGTCCAGCTCTTACGCATTGTGTTGAGCAAGCAACAAACACTGTGAGCGTGAGCTCCTCTAGATGTTACGGAATAAAGCAAAGATAAATACACAAAGCCTAAAATGACTCATTAGTGTCATATTACACAGGTTTTCTTAACAATGCTTGCCAGCCGATATTGAACCTTGAGTACACTGCGCGTACAACTAGATAAATCTTGCTGCACTATTGGGTGCCCAGCAGCATGTGCAACGCGACCAGATTCTCCTGCTGAGTGGACGAGTGGTCTTAAACAGTGCAGCTGGGGGCAGTTCAGGCGCTCATCATTCAGGGTGGCTGTGCACCTCATGACTGGTGCACATCTGACAAAACGAAACAGTTTTAGCAGCACGCCTACATGGTTTGCATTGCATGACATGTCAGTATAAAAAAACACGGTTTTTGGGCACTTCGAAGGGCGCCCTGCCATTCTGGTGGCCACCTCTCTGAACACGCCACATGCGGTTTATGGCATAGCTCCTTAGATATTCTAGTGCGGGCACTTCGGCTGCTGCAGGCACTTCGGCTGCTATATTGGCCCTGTTGTGGCCTAGGCAGAAGTTTAAACCGTCAAGTGATCACGACAAAGTTGGCCCGCGTCTGTTCAGTTCAGTACGCAGAAAATATTGCCCTGCGTGATGGCAAAAATCATCTGCTACATACTCCTAATTTGACCGTGACAGAGTTGGATCCATAGCCGAATGTGGAGGACTTAGATACCCGAGTGAAAAAATTAAAATAAATATGCAATCTGCGCACCGGGGATTCCACCAAGTTCAACTCGCAATGACCAACAAGTTGCGCCCCGCTGCCACATACCTTTGCACCAATTATTTTTCCAGTGGACCTTCTATATTAATTGCAGACATTAATTTCGAACTTCATGGCACAGTGTTGTCCTATTGTAATTTCCTTGTCGATTTCAGAGTGTTGGGTGGCTGTGGTGCTCCCGGGATTGTTCAGTGGAAGCTGGCTGCTGTTGGGAAATGGGACCACAGGGACAGTTTTTTGCAAACTGATACTGTGTATCATTCGTAAGATCTGTTGCTTCGCTCACCAGACAACTCGAATAACCACGTGAGGATTGCCGCTACACCATATGTACGCTTAAGTTTTTGTAAGTCTTCCTGAGATGTCACCTTACAAAGAATCATCAACACGGTCCGACCTAGAACAGCCACCTTGGGAGCCCGCATCATATGAGCATGCCTTCAGGATCCCTTCCCCGAAATCCCTTCTGAGGAGAGGTGGGAGGCCTCGCTTCGCAGCCCCGACCCGGACCTACAGGCCCGCCTGGTCAAAATGGCGGAAGAGGTCGCCGGGAAGCCTCGGCCGACCGCCACCACGGGACCACCCACCTAAATAAAGGAGAAGACGTCCTGGAGGGGATGGGCCTTCGGCCCCTCGCCCACCACCACCACCATGACCTCTATTCCCCTTGACCCATTTCCTCAGTCATTAAAGTTTTTCTCTCTCTCTCTCTCTCTCGACCTTCCTCATAGTCATGCACAGTGCAAATAGCGTTCACAGTTTAATGCAATTGCTGAGATGAGCCCAAAATCTGTCACTTTGGATCACTGGAGCCAGCACAGTTCGCCATGATCACAACGTAGGAAAGCTGCAACCACGTAACATCAGCGGCCACTAGCATGTCAGTACCAACGGCAATTGTGCGTAATACTTGTCGATGACGTGAGATAGGTGCAAGCCATGTATCCTGGAGATGAATACTGATTTTTTTAATACCTACCATATGGTGGTGGTGGAGCTGTCACTTGTACTTGCTCATCACTCTCATCTTTGGTCCCATCAGATGAACTCTACATAATCCAAATAAACACGAGTTATTCTACAACACATGTACAGCCTTTTATGTTATACGATGATGCAATGCACCATCTCCTGCACCTTACACATGATTCATATTCAAGTTTTCGTTTGAAATTCAGGTATCGGAGTGAATCATGCACAGGTTTAGAGACGTTGACCAGCGAGCTTGAGCGCTACGATCCAAGATTCCAAATAAATATTACGAGGCTGCACACCCGTGCAAATTCAATAAGATAAAAACAACACTGTGTCCGTTCAGTAGGCACTTTTAGCAGACCGTTACCGCGTTCTACAGTGGACACGGTACGGCTTTAATCGCGCGTTGAAGAGCATGTTTCAAAGTAGCCGCGCGATCTCCCAGTATAAAATTCGCAGTGCACGGCAACGATACGCTACAACTGACCATTGTAAGGACTTTATCAGATCATACGCTAGAGCTCCGCTTTGCTAGCGGGAGCTCGTGCCTTTACTTCGGAGCATGAATTGAGCAGGCGCTCACTGGTCCCGCTTTCCGGAGCGTACGATCTACTAAAACTCTCTAATAATTTCTAGCACTCACCGACAGCACAGCCGAGATAGTGTGTGGCGACGGACGAGGCGCGTCCATCTTCAAAATAATGCGCATTCTCGCGCGTCCTTGCGAGAAATTTACTCCTTTGATCCAAGATTCTGCCCTACTCTTTGATATCAGCGACGACATTCGGTTCACGACAACCCACCACACTTCTTTGTGGCAACCGAGACGTGACAACCTTTACAAAAGCCCGATTCTGAGTTCGACGCACTTGCGCTTACATTTCTCTTGTAGTCTACTGGGTTCAACACAAGTACGTCAAACTCATAAATGCTATTGCGATTCATGAGTTCGACGCAAATGCGTCAAACCAGGAAATCGCAAAGCAGATTCAGGAAAGCAACAATTGTGCTGCGTACTGGACAGAGACAGCAGTTTTACATAAAGAACGGAATAATAAAAAGAGAGTCGTGAAAGGAACAATAAGGATAAAGTTTACCGGAAACTGCGTAAGCTAAGCCTCGATGCGACAAGGAATCCACGGCAAAATGTTCCTCACATTGTAAAGAACACCTTTAAGTTTGCTTTGTTTTAGCGAATAGAAATATGTTTGAAGAGGTGTTAACATTTCGCATGCTTTGACCGGGCTGGGGTACAAAGAGCAGCAGTCGCCATATTCCTGAGGTCGCCAGATGTAAGTCCCAGAACCCTCTCCCGTCAACCTTGATGACAAGGGCACTGTACTGTGGGTTTGACCACGTAGACTCTTGTAAGTGTATATGAAATCTGTTTTTGAAAATGCTTTCAACAAAGGAGATATTTGCGTAAAAGGTGGTTGACAATGATAGTATTATACGTTGGACCGTTTGGTCTTTTGTTTATGCGTATGTCTTTTTATTTTAAAATGCTTTCAACGAAAGATGTCTCTGCGGAGAAGGTGGTTGAGTGTGGCTGTGAGGGTATATATAAAATGCTTGAAGAATAAGCCTGTTAGCTTAGTTTGAGATGTTACCTACTGTGTCTGTTCTTCCGAATAAAGTATTTTTTTTTCTTTTATGCACCACAGTTTCAGGTCTTAGACGACATGATGAAGGTATGGTCCTTTGGGGATGAGGGCCATTAGTCACATGCGCACTCGTCACAGGAAGATTGGTCACAGAACGATTCGTCACATAGGAACATTCGTCACAGGATGACTCGTCACGCGGGCAACTGGTCACATCAAGCCGGCAGGGGACGATAGCAAAAATGTAAATTTAACAACTGCCCACATTCTCTGATGTGAAGTTTTACGGCTTCCCACTGTGACATAAACCAATGTTAAGAAGAACAAATCTTGCAGTACACAACGTAGAAACGTTTTTGGCAGACATCCGCTTTTCTTTTCATCACATGACAAGTTTTCAGCAGGTTGATCTCATTTGGGTCCCCCGTGTGCGTATGCTGGATTGACCGAGCTATAATCCGACTGGCCACCAAATTAGTTGTTACTTTTGCCTTGTATACACCTCTTCTGCGACAAATCCATTAAGTATCAGTATTCTTTCTGCTGCGTGTGTACGAGTACGCCTCGTGAAGCAGCATAGCTCCACCTCTTCTCTGTTGCGATCACCTCAATCACTTTCGAATGCAGCCTGAGATAAAAAATAGTCACTCCTATATGGCCCCCGCTTTCACCGTTTGGGACAGGACCAGCAGCAAAAACGTTTGTTACATATTATTTTCTTTGAGAAGCGAAAGACAGGCTAAGATAAGAGGTGACCATCTTTGTCGGGCTGAACCAACATTCATTGTTCCGGACCCCACCAGAAGCTAAAACGTATGTTACAAATTGTACGCTTTTGAGAAGCAAAAGACCTACTAAGATATGAGGTGAACCGGGAAACGGAACAAATTGTCCCGGAAAAAATGGTGCCGGAATAAATTGTCCCAGAACAAATGGTCCCGAAACTCGTGGTCCGAAGTACAAATTAAAAAAAAAATGGTCCCACATAAATATCGCGACTGTGGCTTCTGAGTCCTCGGATAAATTAGATAAAATCCAATAACATTCGCCGCTAAGCATTTTGCGGTTTCCAATTTATAAGAAAAGCTCTATATTTCGAGACTGCTGGCTGCACGAACTCGACCAGTTTTTATATTTTTATGGGAAGCTCAGAAATGTTTTGCGATATGCAAACCTAATGCACCTATAAAGGCATCGAGCTCTGCTCGATATGTATGCCACCAGCACGCGTCATGACGAGATGAAAGTAATTCGCGTTTAATGGCTTCAACAGGGGAGGCACTCACTTGATGAAATGACGTTTTAGCAAACGTCCACGCTTCACAAAATGACACTAGCAAATAGTCGGCCGCCGCGAAGGGGCGTTTACGAAATGGGCCAAGTGGGTTCACATTTTTATAATAAACCGCCACAGACTGTGGCCGTGAAGCAACATGAGCGCAGCGCGGGCCGGGGGGGGGGGATAGGGGTAACACGCGCCCCCGTTATCTGCTAAAACGTCGAATCGCTCAAATGTCGCTGTTCGCTAAAACGTCATTCGCTCATGTGATATGGACCCCTTCAACAGTATGGCTAGGGTTACTCATTTTTCGTTTTCAAAAGAGCCTAATGATATAAATATTTTAAATCACCTTATATGAAATAGTCATAGCTTCTATAATATTGTATAAGGTCACTAAATTAACAGTTACGAGATACCTGTTGGAGAGTATTAATTTCGAAATTATTCTGACGATTTTGAATAAAATTAAGTTCAATATACCACTTCCTTTGAAGTAACTGGCCTCAAAATATAAATGACACCCTTCATTCCACCAGAAAATCACTGATTGCATAACATATGAGGTATATTGCATGGTATATCTTAGTTTCAAAGCAATCTTCTTACGGGACCATTTTTCCTACCTTGGATTTGGGACCATTACTTCCGGGACCATTTGTTCCTGGACCATTAGTTCCAGGACCATTTTTCCTACCAGTGTTACGGAGTTGCCACTCCGGAGTTGGAATGATTCCGGAATCATCCGCATTTCTCGACGCCGGAATGGAATGTGAATGGAGATGCGGCAACGTTGAAGGAATGGAATGGGAATGGAATTAGGTGCCTTTTGCCCGGAATGGAATGGAAATAGAATGGGCTCAATTATTTTTCTTTTTTTTGTGGGGGAAGGGAAAAGGGGGAGGGGCCCTTCCCCTCTCTCCTACAAAAAACAATACGGTCAGCCAATGGCCTATTTGTCTGGGGCACACCCCACCCTTCCAGTGCAGTAAACTCTTTCGCACCAGTACACGAAAGGCTGGCGGGGGAGAGGAAGAGCTCCCCTTTCCCCTCTAGCCTTCCGTGTACCACGAACGCACCGCACCGGTGCGATGCGCGCTTGAACGAATTGGCCATAAGTTGAGCGAGTCAGTTGCTTAGAAATAAAATGAGCGGGAAACTGCTAGCCTGCTTGGAGCCTTAACAGACTTATACGCCAAAAATGCAATACAAAGAACAACCGTCAAGGCAAAGAGCAGAGGGAGGGAGGGGGTGGCGGTGGCGCCTTCTACAGACGCACAGACGACGAGCTTCTCGCTGGCGTTATACCAGGGCGCGAAACAAGAAACCAAGCAACAGCAACGAAGGGAGCGGCAATTAAAGAAACCGCCATGCACGGCTCCTTATTGGCTCCTCATCGTTCTTCTTGTCCTGCCTTTTTTTTTGTGTGACCGCATGGGAAATGCTTGCATGCACAGACAGATCTGGTGGCAGGGACGACTCACAACTTGCACAGCTCTAATAATTCGTTGACTCGCGCGCCGCCGAAAGATCATCAGTTTTATTTTCTTATATAGTTCGAGGAGCGTTGTTTAGCAGGTGGCCAACCCTGCTGCCTTCCACGTTCATTCGCGCCCACTCGTTTGAAGTGCGAAATCTGGGTTTGCTTCGGCATTAGAACAAAGCGAGATTCACTTTCTCTTCTCGTCTTGCGCTTTGCTCCGACGCTTGTCTTTTTATACTGAATTTGTACGGGTAAGTCCACCTTTTACTTGGTCTTTGTTCCGAGAGTTGTTTTCTATGTTATATGTTTTACATTGAAGTGAATTAGGATTACAAGCAAGCTATCGGATTCCCGCTCATTTCCTTTGACTTTAGACTCTCCTACTGTGTTTCAGCTTATGATGAACCAGTGTGGACGCTACGAATCACCCCAGGCCATCCAAAACCGTAAGCGGGACTACACGCACGGCGCGTTGCTGCACCCCAGGGTCAAGCGACACTCAGAAGGCACTAGATTGGTTTCGATGGCTCTCGTGCTGTCTGTTGCGGTCTATCATAAGGTGAAGTAGATTGTCATCACCGCTTTTGTCGCTTGACCGCATTTACTAGACCTGCAGAAAGGCAGTTTCATGACATGGTCTACACAGCCTCTCGTGCTGCGCCGTAGAGGTTGCACTTTGTCAGAGAACGTGTTCTTGCCACTGTGCATGGAGTCGCTTCCAGTAGCTTACTAGCCGTATTGCTGTGCAGGTATTTGAAGAACACAGTCATATAGCTTATTTCTTCGCCACGCACGAACTGGATATTTTTATGGTCTCATCAAACAAACACGCTGGCCACGTATGTCCTCGAAGACAAATGCAAAAAAGGTTTGCCTTGAAAAATTAGTAGATTTATGTTTTGCTGTTTTTTGCGAGCCGCGTGGTCGAGAGACCGATGTTTTGAACAAACATCGACAAACCTAGGGAGCTTTCTCGATGTATGCGGTACAATGCAAACAAACACTTTGTGCCACTAGCACTCCGCTTAGTAAAATCAGTGCTTTTTTGAGACATTTGGCACTTTTTTGAAATTGTCTATGCGTTTGATAATGTCAGATTTATGTTGCTTATGCCGGCAACACAATGCAGCTGTCAAGTACCAATTCTTACGTTTAGAAATGAAAGGAATAGAATGGGAGGATTCAGCCATCCCAGGAGTGGGAATGGGCCCAGTGTCCCAATTCCTAGGAGTTGAAAGGAATCGAATAATCGAAAACTCTAATTCCCCGGAATGGAATTGGAATGGAATGGGGGTGCCCATTCCGCAACACTGGTTCCTACACCCTGTAAAGGCTGCAAGGCAAAGAACGAACCGCTCTTGTCGTCACGGTGAACGAGAGTCCATAATGTGCTCATTGTCCTTCGACAAGAGGAACCTGTTATGCGCAGCGACCGGGATGAAATTAATTTGAGATTCACCGCCTCCAACGCGTGCCTCGTGCAAAGACGCGGGATAGCTGTTAAAATTTTGACGAAACATTGTAGGAAATTTCTCTCATCTCTTTATTAGTAACGCCTCTTTTTTTCTTTCAAGCAACGCTGATACGTTTGCGCAAGGAAGTAAACTTGAGGGGCTAAAGAATTCCGGCAAGCTGAATTGGAAACAACAAAAAAACTGTTAAATGTATGTTGAGGCAATGAATATGACAAGCTCCATTCTGTGCTTTGAAATACGCGGCTCCAAAGTTTGCGCAAACTTTATGGCAGGAATTACACAATCAAAGTTAACAAGGGACGGCCGTAACTCACTGTCTCGAGCTTCTATATCTTTCGGTAAAGGTAGCTCATAAGAAAAATTTAATAAAGTCTCGCTGTAAGTTTTACCTCATCTATCAGCGTGGTTAATTTAAAGTGCTCCGGACACCGTAGTCACTGAGTGCGTAGGCTGTGACTTATCATGTACACGCTTCCCGCCTTCGGGATTACTTATTCTACATTCTTGTTGGTAAGTGCGTCAATCTGATTGGACGCGTGGTAATATTGAAATCCTCGGGAGACACCACGCTCCGCGTTTCTTAACATGTAAGAGACAATATATTGCAAAAACTATAAAAAAACAATAAAAGTGTTCAAGAATTTCAGTTAAGCCTTGGCGCATCAACAAAACAAACAAAAATATTTCGAAAGCTTACAATTTTTTATTTGTCTTTTGTTTTTATGCTATTGGAGCATATCTGACCAACTAAGATTTAGGAAAGAATCTTTGGAAGAAGAACCCCTAAGTTTGTTTTTTTACGTTTAGACGCCAGCCTCGAGTGAACGTGGGGATTATTTCTGGAGATATTATTATAGCACTTAGATTCCAGGATCCGTCTGGCAAAGAGCAGCAACACGGTGTGCCTTGGGGATGACGGAAGCGCGGGTGAAGGGAATCCGAAACTCATCGGTGGCGTGTGTCGGAAATCCTTCTATGCGCTTCGGGCAACGCAGGGTCTCGCTTCGCTGCGCGCTCAAGCATAGTCTGTCCTAATTAAAACCAGAAAACGAAGTGAATGAAAAAGAAATGAAGAGGAACTGAAAATATATTGCTAGAATGCAGAACTCTTCTTCCAAGAGAAGCTGCATAAAGAAAGCCATCCTCGAAAAAAACAATATGCTGCCTAAAACGCTACAAAAAATGAAAAAAGAACAGGAAAATGTAAAATACATATTTATATAGATATTGCATTACATGCCCTTGAGCTGCCTACATTGTTCGAGCTTTAATACTGAAGAATGGAGCATCATAAATTTTTTCTGATAAATTCTAACTTTATAGACGCTGCACTCTAAAAAAAGTATGTGCGTCTACTTTCACGCACAACACTCGCAGAACCAATCAGCGCAACTGACGGAGGCAGCTCAGCGAATGACGATGCCGAAACATCTGTTTAGACCAAAAAACGCAGACTGAGTTGTGACATTAAGCAATCCAAGCGTGATGTTTTGCATTGTTTAATGTCACAACTCAGACTGCGTTTTTTGGTCTAAACCTATGTTTCGGCATCGTCATTTGCTGAGCTGCCTCCGTACGTTGCGCTGACTGAGCTCTCGGTGTGTTGTGCGTGAAAGTAGACGCACATGCTTTTTTAGAGTGTGTTCCTGGTGTGTTAGAATGAAAATAAAGGCAAAACAGGAACGCTTTTTTGTTTCTGTTTTAACTTAATATTCAAAATACAATCAAATAATGTCTACAAGTTATTTCGGTATTTTCCGCGTCCTATTTGTTTGATATGGGTAGCACACACGGTAATATCATCAATCGAATATTTTTTTTAATTAAAAAGAGTAAAATATATGTAAGTAACGACTAAAAGAAGCCAACCGTGTTTTGAAACCTTCTCTCCGAGATAGTAAATTTTAGACTCATTTTCGTTATCGCTCTTTCTTGGAGGCGCGGTATTGCGCTTCTCACTCGAAATTGCTAAATCCTCGCACTTATAATAGTTATTGGCGTGGTAGCTTTTCGTTAACACAACCTTCTTGTCGCCCATTTCCACCTCAAGCGAGTTTGGCGACATAGCCTACCCGCAGAAATACCTGCCTCAAGGTATTACTGCACAAAGATACTACTATAGTCATATTTGCCGACACCTAAATGCGCCGACGTACGCACAGAGATATAGCGGGTATGCGAGAATTTGAGCGACACAGTGAGCGCAGTGAACGCATTGTCTGCACTTCCCACTTTGCTTAAAGAGGACGTTGACCAATGCGAATAACGTACCGGACAAGCACTTTGCAACGCGCTGGTAATCCTGATAAAAACATTTCAACCACAAAAAATAAAAAAATAAAAATTGTTTGTCTCGCACTCTAAAAATGCCCGCGCGTCTGCTTACTAGCAAAACACTCGAAGAGCCAATCGTTCCAATCTACGAAATCAGCTCAGCGAATGATGAAGCGGAACATCCTTTCAGACCTCAAAATTTAATCTGGGCTGTGGTGTTACGCAGTGCGAGTATGACGCTTTGCATTGCGTAATGCCACAGCGCAGACTTTGTTTTTAGGTCTAAACAGATGTTCCACCCTCATCATTCGCTGAGTTGATTTCCTAGATCGCCATGATTGGCTCGTTGA
>JAZHYW010061480.1:0-36107 GCA_037355805.1 Ixodes ricinus
ATAAATTAAGCATTATTTCCAATTATCTATATCAATGTCGTTGAGATGTACTTATGTATAAAAGGTAGAGTGCATCTTCAATTTAATTATTGACTTTATTTATGATAATATTTAGATTTATTGCATCCTTCCGGTACGTTTAAGTTACTAAACAATCTTTTGTTGCTGTATTACTTTATTAAATTAGCAAGTAGAATGCAACGCGTCGTTACTTTTAATCTTCAAACCAAGGATGGGTTTGACGTCTTCCTCGTCATGTCGTGGAAAATTGATAGTGTATAAATTAATTTATGTTATTGTTAAGATAGAACCAATCATCATACCATTAACATAATTATGATTAGTGTATGACACAAACACTTTTGGGATATATTTAATTAAACTATACGTGCGTTCACTGAAAGACACGCATAATGCGCGGAGTGTTTTAGATTTCGACAGTTGCTTTATTTTAAAATTGCAAAGTACCGTGACTATAAACATTATCATCTCGGAACTTAATAGGCAATATGAAGTGAGAAGACAGTTTTGAATTGTTAACAATGCGATCCTAAACAAAACAAAAAATAATACTTGGAAGGATTGTGAATGTTGGCGGAGCAGTTTCAGTCGTGACTTATGCAGATGTTACGACACGCGGTCACACAAGAGGTCTTTAAACAGTCAATTTGCTACAGAAACGGATGAAATGTAGTGAAGGCACACATTTATAATAAAGACAATTCATGAAATAATGTGACCTAAAGAGCAATGAAATTGACGAACAGAGCAACGAAATTCACGAATTGGTCCCATTGTGAATTTTTTATTCAGAAACGAAAGAAAACCTAAAGCTTGAAACACGAGTGACCAAATTTGAGTCAAGTCATGACCGCAGCCGCGTAACCATAGCAACCGCCGCTGACGCTATCACATGGCCGAATGCCTCGCTGCCACGTCACAACATCAGCGACGGTTGCTATGTTTACCCCGCAGTGTGCTAGCGTAACGCGAGGCGATTTTTGCTCACGCGCTTGTTACGCTTCAGAAAAGACCAAAAAAAATGTTTCGAGGTCGTGTGCGCGCAATCCAGCTGTGTTTAGGTAAATCACCTGATATACCATTTGGTATGTTCTTCGTGTCAATTTGGTTTTCTGTCCTCCTGTCTCGTTTCTCTTTCTTTGATCGTTCTTTCCTCTGTTCTCATGAGAAACACGGCGGAACCAAATACTTTACCGCAGTCGCCAACAACTTAAGAGGCGCATGCGCATCTTGCTGTCCACGGTGTCGCGCTTTCTCGCTGCGGCAAGAGAGAGGGCTGCCACCGACGCACCGAGATACCGGATTCCCCGAGACAGCAGAGACGGCTGCCTCCGCTGTCTCGAAGGCTGTCCATGACCATAGATGGCTCTGCCCAATTTAAAGAACGAAAACTCTCGAGAGTCATTGCATCCACCAGTCTTTCCTACGCAAAAGCTGTTAGATTTTCGCGAAGTAAGTTGCAATGTCGTAAAAAAATATTTGGTACGACCTTGGTTTCGGGCTCACTAACGATTGCAGAAATACTATGATGCCCATAAATGATCACTTCAATTAAAAAACAATTAGGCGCAGTATAAGACACTTGGCTTGTTCGCTCTTCTCTTTTCGACTTTCACTTCTATTTTCTTTTTCTTTTCAGTTTTGACCCCACTAGTCCTATTTTTGTCTCACGCGATGATCGTAATTATATTCCGGTGCACGTCGCTGTCAGGCGCATTCCCTGGTGTACGGCCGGAAAGATACCCTTCCAAGAATTCCGCGCCAACGCCTGTCCGCCACTGCTTCATGACGTACTCTGAGCTTGTATTGGACACGAGTGTGACGTCAGCGTTCGGTGAACACTCGGGCCCAATCACGCGCTTCGTGAGAGAGCAATGGTCACCGCCAATGTTGCCCCATTGACTTTTGGAAAAAGGGTCTATTAAGGGTCTCTTAACGAGCTGATTGGTGTTGGGCGGCGATAGCAAATGGACGAATACGGTGTGCGCCATGACAATGCACTTTTGTCGCTACCTGATTGGCTACATCATATCGTACTGTCGGCTGCGGACGTACTTCGTGTGAAATAAGATATAGCCTAAGGTGAGACGAGATATACAAACTTGAATATTTTTTCAAGTTATCTCTAACCCACATATTACAAAATCGAGTTGTCGTCATCGTGGCGGTTTCCATAAAGGAAGCAGAAATGTTGTTATTTTGTTAAACTTTATTTGGCCAAACCGATGAGGCATGTCTTGCTTTCAGCAACAATCACGATGCGCAAGTGAAAGGATGGCCACAGCTTACGCACTTTTGTTTCTCGCTTTACCTGTATCAAACTGTTGTGGCTGTTGTTGAGTGAGGCTGGCAGGGGCCAACCATTTATTGAGAAATTTCCAAGTCCTCAGTAGAAAACATCATGTAGATGGCGTCTTACTTCCAGAGCGTATCTCGTGCCAGACCAATCGCAATTTCGAAGGCGGATGTGTCCTTATTTTTAAATGATATAACAACCTGTGCATATTTAAGTCAAGTACATTGCTTTATGACATCACCTCTCTCTATTTCTGCTCCTAAGTTGAGAGCGTCGGTTCGTGTTTATTAGTTCCTTAGTTTCTCAATTTTATTGTCTTCTTAAACGTCTTTCTTCCTGCATGACAGAGACATTTGTTGCTGCAGATTTAGCGTGAGATATCTTAAATTAGTTTGTGGTTCGACAGAGCACTAGCTCTGATAAGATAACCCAGACCACAGATGCCGGTGAACACAGCTGGTTCATTTAGTTTATTGTACAGAAGTTGACGATCATCGGAAAATCAAAACCGCTGCTTGGATTACGCTGTTCGAAAGTCCTCTGTAGCCTTCTTCATATCTTATTATTGCTCAGTAGTCAATGAGATTGAGGCATTAGCTGATAAGAACGTCAAATAATGATTCACGAGGCGTGAATATACAAAGTCAGACCCTACGTTTTTGTAAGCTGCCTGGGACTATATAATTAATCAAAATCAAGCTCTATACAGTGGAAAGAGAACTTGGTGCTTTTAAGCTTAGTCGTAGAACTCTACATAGAGCTGAAGTTCTTACTTAACACGATCGTGACCTGACTCATTAAGTCACCTAACCAAAGGCTTCCTGCTTTTTGGGTGCAACCCAATGCTCACATGTTCAAACGCCTTCGCTAAAGTGCATTTTAGTTAACGTGACACGCGGTTAGACATTTCTACCGATATAGAACATGTTGTATTACAGCTGTAAATTCTCAAGTAGGTTAAAACAAATATTCTAGGGAAGCAGCCTGTACACCACATCGCTTTATCTTTCAAAGGAAATGACATCATACGGTTCGCCTGGAAACACGAAAACTCTGCTCAGTGCTACAAAAGTAACACAATGCCAAAGATGGCTTACGGAGCTTCCTTCCGAAAAGAGTTCAAACAAATAGCATCAATAAGAGAACGCAGCGTCTTTAAAGACTGCAGCACCTTCGTCCTTCAAGCGCCGAGCTGCCCAGCTTTCAGAAAATCGGCAGAACGGCTACCCTCCGAATGATCCTTGTCTTCTGTTTAGCGCCTTCTTTGATGCGGTTGGCAAATTTCGAGGTTGAAAGAGGAGTGAAAGTTTTCGCTGAGCACCACAAATTTATATCTACTGCTGGCTTCCTCGTCTCCCGTGCGCTTCGCAGGTGCGCTCCGCAAAACGAGACGCGAAGAAACAAAGCCAAAATGTAAAAGAAGGCTTCTCGACGTTATCTGCCTTGTTACCAGGAACTCCCTGTGCGCAACAGGAGTAAGAGGGATTCTCTAACGCAGCGGAGAGGCCTCCAGCTAACCACGAGCACGTTCGCGGAGCAATACACGCATGCTGGGATGAAGTATCCGGAAACTCTGGGAGAAAACAGCGACCGCTGAGTTGTCACTTTCGCCTGTGCCTGAAGCTCCGCCTGGAAAATAAAAAGGCGGCCCTCGACGGAATCGCATATTTCGGTGCTTGTTAAGACGTGATGCGAATGCAGCACGCGACGGTACTGGGTGGCTCGGGTAGTGGGCGCAAGCGTTGAACCGTTGAACTAACTACCAGCGAGACGAAGAAGGAAATGAGAAAGAAAAACTGAAAGAAACACGGTTAGCGCGAACAAGCAAATTTGTGATTTTTATCGTTTTTTTTTTTGCAACTGTATGGCTGTCATTAGCGCTACTAGTGTTGTAGAATGTGCTTATCGTGGACGTCGACGTATGTTGTTCACTGCGATACAGCTCTGTCTTGTTAACATGCATCCCTTACAAAAATTATCAATGAGTATTAATCGAGTTTTTGATGTATTTTTATAGTATACATTAGGAACTCAATTGAAACTCATTGATAATTTTTTAAGAGTGGACATCGTTAGTATGGATGACCCGCTATATGGACACCATCTTCGGGGACAAACTGTAAAAATACATTCATTTTGTCTCGTTATCATGGACAAATCACATCATGGACGATTTTTGGGGGAACGAGGGCGTCCATACTAACGAGACATCGTTGTAATTATTACTTGCAATGAGAGTGTTTTTGGCAGACAAACCATCATGGTGAATGATGCATTTAGATTAGTGCAACAGGTATCTTATGTAGTCGGATTCAAGGCTCAACATACAGCGTGATTTTAACAGACCTCCTTGATCACAGCCTCCGCAGATGCGAGCGAAGCCGGCCATGTAAATATGCTTATAGGACACCGTCCTCCTTACGTGAAGGCAGGGACTCCTCTGCGTGGC
This sequence comes from Ixodes ricinus, assembly GCA_037355805.1. Lineage (NCBI taxonomy): Eukaryota > Metazoa > Arthropoda > Arachnida > Ixodida > Ixodidae > Ixodes > Ixodes ricinus. Next base: position 4,767 of record JAZHYW010061480.1, read on the forward strand.
GTCTGCGAAAGGGCTGAGACTCCGAAAAACAGGTAATTTAACGAGACGCGATCATCGATTTCGAAGAGCGTGCACCCGTTGACGGCACCGATCCTTCGTTTTGGAAAGTTCGGTGGGGAAGTGGGGGGGGAGGAATTCCGCCGCTGCGGCGGGCAGGTTGAGCTGCGCTCACTTTTTAGAACCCGTTAAAGTTTAGCTCTGAAAAGAAAGATGGCTATGGAAAACACTGAGGCAAAGCATCAAACGCTCTTCACACCGGTCGATGTTCTCAGTTGTGGTCTCGCGCTAAGGGAACAGGTGGAGAAAGGACGTCTCGCCGAAATATTACCGCCACGCATCGAACAAGGACGCCTTGTCTGCTCGTGGGACGCGTATGAGACACCGACGCCTCTGAAGACTGCCTCGGGTTTGCAACGAACCTGTCAAGACAATAAAAAAAGGCGTAGAAATACTCGCGAATGAAAAGAGCGTTTCCAATGAGAGAGTAAGCCGTAGGCAGCAGGACCTTTCTTTGCGGTTAAATCCCATAGAATTCGTAAATATTTCGCATCCAGGTCAGCGCATTTCGAACGCGGTCTCAGTATATTAAAAGTGAGGATCGTGTCAGATCATAGAACACTCTCTGATATTATGTTTCACACGGGAGAGGACAGGAACCGAACAAAATGCGCGCAAATAAGCCGTGACAAAACGAAAAGTACGTTGTGCTGGATGGTTTTCGTTAAATTACCGATATTGAAGATATAGGTAATAAAGTAAGTGTAGTCAAATTAAAATAAATGTATAATTGATCGTAAATTCGATCGTGAATCTAAACTTACGCTATTTTTCAATTTTGAAATACAACCAGTTTTCAACGTAAGACTTCACATATATTGAAGCATTGGATGGTCACATCATATATCAGTAATATGCCCTCTCTTTTATCACGAAGCCAAAACAGACTTGCTCAGATACTTACATTGATACCTCTCGCTGCAACTTCGAAGCATGAGTGGATGCCTGGAGGAAACCTGAGCAAACAACCTACTAAGAATATAATATTCGGCAAATTACCTCAATACGCCTGTCTAGCGCTCAATTTTGAACGGCGATTATGCCGAACGCCTTCGGTCGAACGACCAATTAGCGGGGATTCAGGTTCTATGTGTGCCCCCCTTGACATGAGCTCGTTCTGCAATTCTTTAAGGGCCACATCGTAATAAATTCGATCTGAAATTCCCGCGAGTCAGGGGTTATGGTGCCCTCACGTGATATTTGGCGTTCTGAAGGAATGCGGAGAGCAAGTCGTCTGCTCTTGGCGCAGGAGTTCCGGTGATGTCAGAACAACGCCGAGCTCTGATTGGCTTTGATTAAAAGAATAGTGGGCAGACCTCAACGCTAGATGCCTTGAGGTCTACCCGCTATTTTTTTTAAATCTGCCAGTAAGAGCTCTTCGTTCTAACATCATTGCAACCCTTGTGCAAGAAGCAGACCAACTTGCTCTCCGTATTGTTTCGGGCATCGTAGACCGTAGCGACGCCCGCCGCCCAGTTGTCCGCGTTCAGTGCACAGCGGACGCTAAATAATAAGAACGAAGAGACAAAAATTGTATTCTTTTTTAAGTTTACTTTTTACATTTTTATTTAGCACCTACCACGTCTTCAGACTAAATTATATGTTTTGGTAAATAAAATATTAATTAAGCCAAAGAGACTCAACGACATGCCAGGCGCCGCATCTGGCGCTTGCGGACTCGAAAATTGAAGGCAACGGAGTGAAGCGACGGCCAGTTTAGGCGCACGCTGTTTTCAACCCGCATTGTGGAGTGAAACCAACAGAGGGCAATGCGAATCATGAGCAACCCTCTGATTCCACCCCAACTATGTGTTGAGCTTTTTTTATTTTTTTTTATTTGGACATTTCCAAATAAACAAGGTTTCCAACACTTCTTGACGCCTCGTTGAGTTTCGACAGAAAAAAAGGAATATAGTAACGCGCCTTTTGAAGAGCGGGAACGTGCCGTTCTTAAGTTTTCGCAAAATTCACCGAATGCGACGCCATCGTCCGACATGTCGGTGCTTGCTCACGTTCGTGGAAGTTGACGGGACAACGCTTGAACATATGTAGCAGGTCCTGTCGATGCTTATAACAGTTTCCAGGTATATGAATTTAAAAGACGAGATGAAGTGAGCACCAATTTTGACACAACGGTGCAGCTCAAGATTAATCAGTATTATCATTGATATTAATTTCTCTAGGGGGAGGTCTGAGGCACTCGTTCTGTAGGGTTTCGGAGACATTCAGCGTTAATCTTTTTTTAACATTATGCCGTGTATTCGCGTATGAAGACGAGTTTAACAGTTTCTAAATGTCCTGTGCTTTGGTGTTTATTTATTTTATTTTCTCGACGTGTTCTTTACATGGTGAGATAAAATTTTAGCCCTAATCAACGCGATAGTTTTTCATTTTGTGCTAGTGGACCCGCCTTTGATTCTTAGACGTTTAGGTAGCCCACTGTTAGTAATCGTAGTGTTCGTATTGATGATGACCTTAGCGTAAATGCAACTAGTTAACTATGGCGGGATATGAGAAAACGTTGCTTACTGGTAACTACACTCATCTTCGGTTCATTGTCCCTCGCCGCGACAACAAGTTTGACAAAGGCATATGATCTTTAAAAAAAAACATTTTTCAACTTTTTCTCGATCGCATTCTGAAAGTGAGCCCACTCCCTATTTTCACCCAATCTTTTCTCTCGGTTTTAGGTGCGCTATCTCTAGAGATATTAAGGTATCAGTATTTGATGACTCTCATCTCAAATGTTCCCGGCGTTTGTCGTTGTTCGGTTTACATTCTCGTTTTAGTGCATTTAGAAGAGAAGCGCCGAAAGAAGGATATTGAAAAAAGTTGGGGACGTTACAGCCCTGTCGCATTCGTCATGAAGAAACTGCCTGCACTAATGTTCTCACCATGCAACGATGCCTACAGAATATATGATGGAGACGTGTCCGCCAATGACTCTGTCGTCATGTCTGCAGCGAACACAGTGTCTTGTGTACGATGAAGGAGCAGAGCGACTGTGAATTCACTGGGTAGGGGAAAAGGCTACCTGACTTTATCTCTACCCATAGTCTCCTCCAACCAGAGCGAACGAGTGCGTCATCTACTCCTTGCGCAGCGTCTCGCGTTCGAACGCGTTCCAACGCGTTCCAACTATCAATAGAGACGGAGCCAGCTAGCATTTGAAGGTACACTGCAAGAAAAAAGGTTCTTTTGAAAGGGCACAATTGCGAAGCGTCTTTTTTAAAATAATGTTTCCACGAAGAAAAAAGAAACAAAATTTTTCGCGCAATATCTACGTCGTTAGACGCCATTAAGGTGCAGAAGGTGAACCTCCAAAGCCCGCCCCATGCTTACCAGGTGCTTAAATCTCTTTTTGGCTGGAGAGATGATTGACGTGTGAAAGATCGGCTGTAAATTTGCATCTGCTTGCCGTAATAGTATTTTAATCCACTGGTTTGTTATGTTTGAGTAGCGGATGATCAAGATAGAGTCATAATTGTTTTCAAAGATATCCCGGGTTGCCTTACCGGTTTTGGTTTGGAACGTTAACAAACATGACTGCCGGCGATTTCGGAGTGCTGGACGGCCGAAGCTGGTCGAGCTCGTCAATTTGATGAGTGCGAGGGGTTTTGAGTTCACAGATGTGTTTAGAGGAGGACCTCATCAACCGACAACGCTTGCAGCAAACAAGTGCCGCAAGTACGTGCCTTCGGAAGCTCTGTGCAAATGCTTGTTCTCGTAGCGGGACTGGCCTAAGCCTAGCTATGGTGCCTGGAACGCTTCTCCGACTGGTGTGTTTACCGCGTCCAAAAAAGTGGTCCCTCAATTTCCGCCTGATGACGTCATTCAAGTGTCACGCTGTCGCCGGTCGCGATCCTGGCGGCGTCACAACAGCTGTGGTGTTTGTGGCAGACGCCTATTCTGCTGGCAGGTTGCTCTCCAGTGTGACTCTCCACGGAAGCTTCAGAACCAGAAGTTGGGACGCTGTGACGACAGCGACACTCGTGTTCGATCGTGCTACTCGCAGCTTCTCGTTAGCATATCTACGACCAACCGTCAGGATCGCGACATGCAACAGCATGACACTTCGGCTTCTGTGATGTCATTTGTTGCCGCTTCGGGGACCACATTAGATGTATTGGCAGCTTAGGTCGCTTAACACACCAGTCGAAAACGCGCTCCAGGCACCATAACCTAGAATCCCATATCAATTATTTTGACTGTACTCGCTCGAAATCGTTCTTTGCGCGTGTTCATGCCGAATAAAGTTGGTTGGTTCCCATAAAAGCGGTTCCGCTGCTCTGTAAATCGTGCAACCGTCGTGAATGCGGTGATGGTATAAATACCGAGAATATACTTAAGCAAGCAAGAATTTGGGAGCCATTTGGTTGAAAGCAATCGGGCGTTCGGTTCGCATCAGGTTTGTCTAGGTATCTCCCCGTCATTGCGCCTCAAAAGGCAAGCTTTCAATTTTTTCGCAGTGCTCCTGGCCTACCAGAGCGAAGCGTTTTAATTTACGACGCGTTTTAATTGTGCTTCATGACACTCACCCACATTGCTCACAGATACCATGTGAAAACAAAACAAAAATTAAAGCCTGTAACTCCGAATTAGAGCGCAGCTCTTGAGAATGAGGGAAGGCACGGGAGGGAGAGGTCACGTGGCCTTGGGGTCACGTGACCTCGAGGGGGCGGAGAAAATTTTCCGCTAAACTTAGCGGGGAAAGTTTTCCGCTAGATTTAGCGGGAAAATTTTTCCGCTAAACTTAGCGGGGAAAATTTTCTGCTAAATCTAGTTGGAAAAATTCCCCGCTAAATTTAGCGGGGAAAATGTTCCGCTAAATTTTAGTGGGGAAAATGTTCCGCTAAATTTAGCGGGGAAAATTTTCCGCTAAATTTGGCGGGGAAAATTTTTCGCTAGATTTAGCGTGGAAAATTTTCCGCTAGAGTTAGTGGGGAAAATTTTTCGCTAAATTTAGCGGGGAAATTTACCCATGATGCCCCGCGTGGTTACGCCGACGCCGCTCAAGCCGGAAACGGGCGCCTAAGAGCTGCGCTCTAAAACAAGAACAGTAAAGCTAGAAAGACTCCATATTTATTTTGTGTATTTCTTCAGTCCTCTAGGTCGCTTATCTCGCACATCGATAGGCGGCGATAGTCGGTTGTATTGGATCGTGGCTCGTGCACGATGAAACGTTAGAATGCCGCTTTCATTGTCGCGTCTTCTAACAGTTGCAGAAACTTTTTGATGGGAGATGGATAGCAGACGGACGGAGGCGAAAACGGACGCCGACGGGGAGCTTTCGTGTCCCCGTCTCACGGCATTGCAGATGACGATAGCCGGCCGTGAAATAGCAGACGGTGCCGGAGGCTGCCACTCTTCTGCTCCCACGACTAGCAGGCGGTGTTAGACTTCCAGACTAGACGGCACCGGATAACGCGAAAGGCAACACCACGCGCGTGGCCTATTCAGCCGAGCAGCCAAGCCAGTCCAGTAGTAATGGGCGGGGCCACTGGTTTGTTGGTGGGGCTTAGAGCGGGTTGTGACCTCCGCCTAAAGAGTCTAGCAACGTAAATATTGCGCGAAAAAATAATTTTTTTTTCATTGAAAATTTTATTTAAAAAAGGTTCGAGGTTTACGATTTTGTGCAGTGCGAAATTAGGGTGCAGCTCTTCAGGAGGAGGAGGGGAAGGCACGGAGGGGAAGGTATGCCCCACATCCTCCTCCGTACCCTTCGCTCCTTCTCCTACTCTCGTAATCCTTCTCTTCCTCCTCCTTTTTCTATGCTCCTTCCCTCCTCTTTTTCTCTGTTCCTCCTCCTCCTCTTTTCCTCCTCAAATCCTCCTCCCGTTCAATTTCCCCGCTAACTTTTCCTCTAAATTCAGCGAAAATTTCCCGCTAAATTAAGCGAGAAAATTGACAACACGTGACGTCAACACCAATTCAGTTTCTCCGCTAAATTTAGAGGGCGAAAATGACGTCTCATGACCTGGTGTCACGTCACCCATGAATAAATCATGCAGAGGTTTGTTTCTCCACTAGATTTAGCGGGTAAATTGACGTCACGTGACCTCAACACCAATGCAATTTCCCGCTAAATTCAGCGGGGCGGTTACCCCGACCTCGACACTGACGCCAACGCCGACGCCGCGAAACGCAGAAAAGGGCGCCTAAGATCTGCGCTCTAAAATGATGTGTCACATCTGTGCCATTTAAAAAAGACCATTCTTTTTTTGCAGTATCTCTGTAAATTTATCGATTCTCCTTCCAATCAGAGCTCGGCGCTCTGACATCCCCGCGTGCTCTCATGACCTCCTCTCCCTCATTTTGTCTCTGCATAGCACGCAAAGAAGTCTCAGCTCCAGTGGTGAACTCACCGTCCTGTCACCGAGCTGCGCGATCCTGCAACGCAGGAAGGCCGACTTCCCCAACTGTGCTGTCACGTTCCGGTCGGTGCTGTTGTCGAAGCGGGGCCTGGAAGTGGGGGTCATCCCAGTGGACGCTGGGCCGCGACGGGGGCTCGCCGCCCACGCCGGTCGTAGACGACCAGGACACGGCGCCTCCAGCTTCTGGCCCTTTTCTGTGAATGGGGGCTGCCGGTCCTGGTCCCGGCACCAGGCCCGAGCTTGAAGACGAGCCCAGACCGGAGCCGAGCCTCTCCCTGAAGTTTTCCTCCGTGCGAGGCGCCTCCCAAGAGATAGACTCTGCCTGCACCGGCAGCGAACCGGAGCCCGGTCCTGGAAAACACAAAAAGAACAGCTCGGTGAAACCTTTTTTTAACGCAGTTACCAAACTATTTTGCCCAAGTCTCACTAAGCCGAAAAACAAACAACCGAGACCGACAAGCCTCAAACACGTGCTGCATGTACGCGATGGCACTTCTGGCATGGCTTCTCAGTCTTTCAGTGCTGGTAAATTAAGCACGAGTATTCTGAAGCCTAACAAAGATACCGACGCGTTCGCAATGCTCCTGTTTGAGGCTAGTCGATTTTGGCTGTTCCTCTTTGTCGCCATAGTGGGACTCGGGGATTGTAGAAACAGTTAAAGAACACGTTTCAGCAGACCAGAAACGTTGAAATGCGGAGAGCAAGTCGTCCGCTTCTTGCGAGGGTGGCGGTGACGTCAGAACGACACCGAGCTCTGATTGGCTTTGATTGAAACTATAGTGGGTAGACCTCAATCTTGAGGTCTACCCACTATTTCTATTTTATCAGCTACTAAGATCTTGGTGTTCTGACATCAACGCAACAGACGTGCACGAAGCAGACGAACTGGCGCTCCGCACTGAAATCTACCCACTATCCTTTCAATCAAAGCCATCCAGAGCTCGGCGTCGTTCTGATATCACCACATCTCCCCCGCAAGAAGCAGACAACTGACTCTCCGCATACTTCCATTCGTCTCCATTTTATTTCTGGAACGGCGCATCGCCTATTGTCACTGACAGAGTTAAACCGCAGCATGTCAATTTTGTATGCAGCGGCCTCCAGCGCGAGCTCGGTGCCTTCCGCCGTGCTTTGTCTGCGCTCGTACACTCGACGTGCACGAAGCATCAGAGTGTCGTCGAAGGTAGGAAGTTCGCTTTAGAGACAGAACAACTGAAGCTTCTCCCTAACCTCCTCAGCTTGTCAGTAAACGCAATCATATATTTCCGAAATTTCGGGAAATGTTGCAATTGTTAAGTATGAGCTATTTAGGTACAGTTCATACAAAGAGTACATTTTTTTTTATATCGTCCTTTGAGCACAAAGTGATTGAAACGTTGGCAGGTTATGAAGAATTTGGGCATAGCCTCTGTGCAATGCTTGAAGATATAGACCTGTACATGAATACACCTAGACACTGACACTTCCGCGTGCAAGCACAGAAACCGTGAGGTGCCATATTTTTAAGTCTATTTAGGTCACACCGTTGCATAGGTCACTGCCACCATAGACGTATTGTTAAAAAGAACTCTGGTGTATAGTCGCACCTGCGTATAAGTCGCCCTTATATATGTGTACCATCTGCGCGGCAAAGCTGCATTGATAAGTGCGCATATGTATGTTGTGGTCGCCATATTTTGCGCATTTGGGAGGCAGTTTTAACGTTCTTGTCGAAGAGTCGAATGAGAAATGTAACGATTACCACAAATTTCCACAGTTAACCTCCATAAACGCTTATAAGCCGGAACGTTGTATCAAAAGTAACTAAATTAAATTTTCTAGAAAGAAAAACGCAATTTATTCAATGGAAAATGCGTATATACGAACTTGTGCACGAAAACAAAAAGACATACATGAACGTGCATTCAAAAACTGAGGTAGAAAAACGCGTCGAAGGCGGCAGAAACACAAAACCACGCTGCACACACCTAGGCGGACTGAACTTGCGTTCATCAAAAGGTTTTCAAATACACATTCCTTCTTATTTTAAATTGTCGCCACCCTTTTTCAGCAAGTAAACTTTGAGTTTGACGGCTTGCGTATTTCAACTCAACTTTTTCTGTAGTCAACTTCAGTCATTATGGATATTTTTACACTCGTTAAAAAAACGTGCTTAAAAAAAGACTATTCCAGTTTGTTTTCCATCTTACATATACGTATATAAATAAAATACCTTCACTCAAAAAATAAAGAAAAACGCGTCTTGATTTTTATATTCTAATTTGTTTCCGCGGCTTAATCTTGCTTTATGTCGGCAAAAAAACAAAAATGTGTGTAGCGTTAAGAAACAAAGAAAAGGGATCGGTGACAGCATCATAATTTTGATTGCATCTGTCAGAAAATGTTGGGCCAATTTCAGAGTCGTACCTAAACGATCCTCCGTCGTAATATATTTGATCCAATGCACAATAAATTTAAAAAAAAGAAGCTATTAATAAGCGCACAACTAGAGACGTTTTGACAATTTTGAAGATAAAAAGGATAAGAAAGATACTCGGTCTCAGCCTACTCAGGCTTCCTGCAAGTATTTGTGTAAAGAAGAACAGCAAAATATTATAAATATTTTCTTTCACAGCTTTACTACGGATTCCATGCTGCTTCTTTCAAAATTACACAAAAAAAACTTAAAATTACATTTAAAAAAAATAACTAGGACGATTGAACAAGAAATTATAAAGGAATCGGGACCAAGATTTACGGGGTTTCAGGTTCAGTCTATTTGCTATGTATTCCATTTCAATCAATCATCAACTAGCGTATGTTCTTTCGATTACTTCAATAGCTCTAACCTCAACCGCTGCGTCTATTGCGTGAGCAGAAAATAATATCCACATTGTACAGTTCTGAGTTTGAAGGGGCCTTCGTTGCGTTTTGTGAAACACCATCTAGACGTAAACGCTTTCTTACTCCGGGGTTAGAAACGTTTAACCCCAAAGCGGTTGTCATTACGCGATTGCGCGTTCCCAGTCATAGGTGATAGAATATTAGTCTAGGAAGAGCCGTCACGTGGAACTTAGGTGCTCCTCCTTTCACTTTTTATGAATAAAAATAAAATACCTTCTGCAAAAAACATGGCGCAGGTGCGTCCGGTTTAGGTTTTTCGCCGGTGCATTGAACTCAATTGTGTCCCAATTAGTCGATTCGCTAGTACCACCGTACGCGCAAACATCATTTCAGCGTTAATAAAGTCGTAGAAAAACGACATCAAGTTTAAATAACATATCAGCGAGCCTTACGGAGGATTCAGCAGAATTAAACACCGGAAAACAAGTAGCTTAACTAGCTGCCCTTCCAAATTCGTCGTCCTCCAGCATCCCAGTGTATATCCTCTAAATAATCTTCTCCCTTCCAGAAGCCCCCAATATATGCTTCTGTAATCCGAGGATAAATAGCAGTTATCTCTTGGAGATTTTCTCCTCAAGAACCTGCAGCATCGCGTAACGTCTCTTCAGCTTACATTCTCCAGTTATTTCCCCAAGCCATTATCTTTGTAACGATGAAGACTCTTATCGAGTAAACTTAGTTTACATATAGGCTTTATTTTCAAAATAAAAGTGATCTAGTTATTCGCTAAAGATAAACGAGCATAAACAAACACCAAGTATATATCTCGGCAAGCACAAAAAAAAACTATCCAGAGGAATGAACTCAACTAAACGTGCACGAGTCGTTCGGGCCTCTCCAAAGTGATCCTTCCTAATCTAAGAAAACAATTATCCAGAAACAAGAAGAAGATTAAAGACTCGCAATAAACTCCCGCAGTGTTTTCCTCGCAACTCGGTAGCATTGCTCATCTTAACCATTCCTGGAAAGCGGCAGATTGTGGAAAAAGAAAAGCTCGAGATACACCTAAGCCTGTCTTGTGAGTTGTGAATGCGAAAGCAAGCAAGCCGCTCGTCCACTCCCTTTGTCGTCTGCTGCGTACTAGCGCGCGCGCTTCGGGATCTCGGAGGCCAGCGGCGCAGCGGCTACCGGGAGCCCCGTCGACGGCGCCAGCCAATGGAACGGATGAAGCAAGGAAACTATACTTGCCTCCGCCTGTCCGAGCGCAGCCAGAGGCTGAGGGACGGTTCGCTACTTCGAGAAGAGCATTCCTACGCACCACAAAATAGTCCGCAAAAGTATTTTTTTATTTAGCACTGTTTGCGCAAAAACATTGCACAATATCTCCAGATGTGTACTGCGGAGAATATTTGCAGCTAAAGAGAATTAAGCATTGTATGGCTTTATTAATATATGTAAACGCATGTGGTTTGGTGAAAACACGGACATCCGCTGGCAACATGGCTGGCAGCGCTCGGTTTTTCTGTGTGATTTCTTTCCAGTCATGGCCGTAATCATGTGCTTCGCTGCTTTCCTCACCGAGTCGCTTCAAAACGTCCTTTCGCAAAGGCGCGTTTAGGCGTCAGGCGCGAGAGGTCGTGACGAATGTCTACTTTCTCAAATTCGGTGGGAGACTCCGGCCGCGTCGTACCGCCAATGCGTTGAAAAGAAGAAAAGCGTCCGGGCCACTACAATTCACTGGATACGCGGCGAAATCAGGGCAGCCCTTTACCTGCCGATCACATTGAACGCCGGGAAGCTGGTGGAAAGGACTGCGCCTCGAGCCCTGGTATATCCAGACAATACAAGGAAACATCAACGGCCGGGTCATCGGGCGCCTTGCGACGTGTACTTATATCTCGAAACTACGGTGAAATGCCGAAAGAGGTGGAAAGCTCGAACATAGGCGCAAGCGGCCAACCTACGTACTGACAGCCCCTGCGACTAAATTTCAGAACGTGAAAGGGCACTTTTTAGACCTGTAGCAGACGATACCGTTGATACACCGTAGCAGACGAAATACTCGGCGAGCGCGGGCGGCGCGAACCACCAGCGGCGTAGCGGAGTGATACTAAAGTGCAGGCGAGATCGCGTGGCCTATTGCCGGCGTGTGATTGGCTCCGGCCACACGTAGCTTTGGCTGCGCTCGGACGGAAGCTGGAAACGAAGCGTATCTGCCGTTTTCGCGCTTCCAACTGATGACGTCAGCTCGGTCCACCAGACAGTTAATGCTATTGCATTAAAAATATTTCCCGAGCGTTCATGCTCAAGCAGAAAAGATTTCGAAATAGAGCTATTAATGCAAATCCCGTACGCACCGAACATGTGACAGACGTAACGACGTCTTATCAACAGGAACTTATTCGATGATACAGTTATAGGCACCGACAACTTAAGAAAGGCAGGACGTGGCGAGTGGCAAGCCGATCATCATTGCTCCGCAGCCAATGAGAAGGCGTCGTTAGCCGATTATATTGCACACGAATCAATCACGACGAAAGAATCTTGAATATGACGAGCAATACGCTTGTGTTTCTTAAGTTGTCACTGATGATAGGAATCAATTTGTTTATATTTTTGTTTTCGTTTCTGGAGCCAAGATTTATTATATAAGGCCCACCACTCCACCACGACAAACGCCTAAATTAAAAAAATAAAAATCGAGGGAGATTACACTTAAAATAAAAAAGGTTCCTCTTGCATAATACACTTGTATTCTACAAGGCGTTTTAAAATAATTTATATATTTGTTTCGAAAGGAAAACCCCATGAAAGCTACACTAACGCGGTCTGTGGTGGTGAGTTAAACGTCCAAGGGGAAGATAGTCGTCACGATAAGTAGGTTAATTCACTCAAATTTGTTTAGTTTACTAACATCTTTTTTGATATTCCAGAAAATATGTTATTCCAATAAGAAACTTTCGGAGCGCCATCAGAAAACACTAAATATGTAAATTGTTGAAGCATCTGGGGCGCGTGGCAGGCGCGTGGAACGCTAGACTTTACCACTCGTGCAGCTCGCGCTGGGCTAGTGATGCGAAGAGGCGCCCCTCGTGGTTTCCCGGTCTCTTTATCATCTGCATTGTTGCACCTCCAGCATTGCGCCAGTTGCACCAGGAATAACTTTAGCTCACCGCCGCGCCTTCCACACGACCCAAATATTTCATAAAATGTACTAATTCAGCGGATTTCGACGACGCTCTGCAAGTTTCTAAATTAAAACCATTATGTTGATTTTCACAAACTAAAGAGGTAATTTACGAATGTTTGCTAATTACCTGACTCATCGTGAAGAATTAGCTCTCATATTATGTCTCCCTGGCTGTATAGCGTACCTACACAGACTGCATTAGTGTAGCTTGCCGATTTCACGGGTAAAAACATAACAAATATATGTACAGCATAAAACAAACAAAAACACTATATTTTCATACCGAACTAGGTTATTTCAGAAGCAGATGGCAGTCAACCGCGAGCCAATTGGGCAGCGAGGTGATATGTTCTGTCCGATATGATTGTAGGAAAGTTACGTGCCATTCTTACGTATTGTATATTGCAAAGCGTAGAGATTTATTTTATATACATGTTCAAGACAGCCGAGAAGTCACGACTGCAGAGCAGTATACATATTTATTTTTTGTATTAATATAACCGCCCTTGCCTACTTTGAGTACTGTCTACAGATATCGCTTAGGATTGTGTAAGAATGTTGACGAATAATCAAAACTATTTACGAGAATATTGCAAGTGGTTAGGTCCAGTAGTATTTACTTCAGACTCCTGAGTGATCGAGCGCTGCGATTTGTATACAATTGTACGTAAATGAATATATATATATATATTTTCTATTATTGTGTTCTTGTTTTCAAAACGTATTTTTTAGTTTAGATAATCTTCTTTTATATGCTGATGGAGATCAATAATTGTTTAAACATATGCACTAAACGTCGAATTGAATGCCTCATGATAGATAGATTGCGTACATTTATTTTGTGTGTGGTTGATATCAATAAGATAGCAAAATCTCTTCCCATTCCAGTGTGTTTTTGTTTATACATATACTCGTTTAGCTCCATGATAAAATGTGACTGTCAATGTATCGAAAAATATTTAAAAACTCTGAATTCTGCCATCTTAAAATATTATTTCCAGCCAAACGAGCGTGAAGATTGAGAATTTTAGAAGCTCGCCTATACTTTGACACAACCGTGACGAAATTGTTCATGTATTACGCATTTCAGGGGAAAATATGTGACCTCCGAAGAATGAAAATTATTGCGGTAACAGGTTTTCTCGCCGCTGCCTGCACCAACGTAAACCGCATCTGTAAAAGACAAAACGCTAATCACTAATCTTATTGCATTTGAAGATGTGTCATAAACGTTTGCGTCACCCCCGCCGTCAAAGTAACGCCTTTTTGATGTCAAATAGATTTCAACACCTTGAACAGTGAAAAGTATCACACGAGTCCTTGCAGCTAAAGTGCGCACTCAAAAACAAAGAGAACGAGCATAAATATTCTCAAACAGCTGGTAATTCCTTTTGTTCTGCTTAAGCGTAAAATATTCAACATGAACGCATACCATTGTGTGTGGATAAACGCTTTATTTTCAGCTAAACCACACTACGCACGTTTTATGGATACACAAATATAAAGAATTAGCAAAAATAAATGGAAAGAAACACGCCACTAACGACGTTTCCTTCCAACTTAGCAAGCCTACCTTTGAAACAAAGCCTTCTTTTTCCCTCACCCAACTGCACAAAGAGGTACCACGAGGTCTATATTAGACAAAATATTGACAACAAAAGAAATGAAAGGCAATAAAAGGGAACGAGGCCAGACATTTTGCGTGAAGCGTGCCTCAACTGCTCTATACTGGTCGATGCAGAAATAAAAATTAAAAATGCGAGGCAGCAAAAAAGAAATATATGTCAGTATCATGAACTGTAAATAATAAATAAAAAAGTGTAGGCCGTGCAAAAAAGCATTATAAGAAGAGAGAGAGAGAGAGAGAAAGAAAAAGAAAGTGTAGTGGGCAGACAAACGCACCTTTTGGAAAGTGTGGTTCCAGGAGCACCTGGCCCACCTAAGCAACCGTGGTTGGCATGAACCAAAGTTATAGCAACCAACATGCTTCTCTTTTCTTCGTTTCTGCTTAATAGTATCCGGATTTTGTTTTCAATGCCACTTTGAACAGCGTGATTAGAAGTAGGCTCTTCGCCGTTCTGACACAAGATGGAAGCCAGTAAAGGCACTGACGCACACACCTACAGTTTGCGAGAAGTTTAGGCACAAGACTCTGTAAGTATTCGGGGCTCGTTAAATAGAATCATTGCTTTAGTGCCAAATAATATTTAGGAAGTTTGCAAGTTTATCTTTGGCCGAGCAGTGAGAAGCAGTTCCATTCCTGGCATACGGTTTGTTCATCAGGTTTTCGCCATTTATTTCAGGTCATGGTCGGGAATTAAGGTTCCAAGTTATCTCGCGTTTAAGGTGAACAGCAGCAGAAAAAAAAAAGAAGAAGAGGTATGGTAGTGACACGGCAGATTACTAAACCAGAAACTTTCTGTGAACTGAAAACTGGAAGGCATAAATGGTGCACGTTTAGAACGAGGGTGTCAAATATGGACGAAACAAAAGGTTGAAAAACAAAAGGAAACCGGTATTCAAAATGAAACATGGAAATATAGGCGATAGAGGGCTGACTAACACCACAAGAACAGACCAGACTGCTTAGTGCGCTGTTTAGTCTGACGTTTAGAATGAAGCGCACCAGAGCGAAGAGAAGAAAGAAGAACGTTAAAAAGGGTCAAATGTATAAGCGAATGAAGATGAATTATCGAACGAGACAGGGAGACATAGAAAGAAAGAGTGAGAGAGAGAAAAAGGAAGGAGGAGAGAGAGAGGATGAGCAGAGAGGTCGTTCCTTCTTCTGCCTGCCTTCTGCGAAGCTCACACCTACCATTTGCGGAAGGGTCTGGGTTTCGAGCGGAGATAGATATACACTCTATGTATGTGCGTCTACTACGCTTTACACTCGGAGAATCACCGCAGTTACGAAGCAGCTCAGCGAATGACGTGCACAAACATATGCTTAGCCGAGTTAGACATTAGCATGCAAAACGTCACACTTGCATTGTAATGTCACAACTCAGACTGCATTTTGGTTTAAACATGTTCGGCTCGTCATTCGCTTAGCTGCCTCCGTAGCGGTGAGAGGCTCTCCGAGTGGTAGTAGACGCCAAACTTTAGAGTGTGCTAGTTTCAGTGTCGCTAGCATGCTCCGGATAATGGGCCCGGGCGAAAGGGCGCGGCCGGCTTTTGAACGGCGACCACGATCTGCCCATCGTCACCGCGGTGGTCAGTTGCGCCCCCTCCACCCTCCTTCCCGCCTTTATCCACGCTGTCCGCAGCACACCCGGTTGTCTGAGAACCCTGCTCGATAGCGAAGTGTCCCCTTCCCTTGACCTGCGCGAATCGCGTTACAGATAGCCACGGATGGCAATTCTGAGTCTAGAGATCCGGCGTCCCTGCTTTCTGCGATGACCAAGCTTTGAGAGAAAAACGTACCCTGCACTTTTAGCGCGGGCTGGAAAAAGCATGCGTGGTAGTACCCAGAGATATCATAGATCGCTTTCAGTGCCAAAATTGAAAACCTCAATTATCAGTTTTTCATACTGTGTTAAGCGATAGCGATGATTATCCTGTGCCCCTATAGTTGGGGAATGTCCGCTATTGATAGATATGAAGGTTTCGAGAACGACAAAAGTATCAGATTGCGTATGTCGTTTAGATTTTTTGGCGCATGTGGAAGTACGAGTTTCACAGTGCTCTTTGAATACTCTTTTAAAAAAACCTGTGGCACGTGTCAGTGTAGCAGTGTTGTGACCCGTTACCGAAAAGAAGTAACAAAATAGCCTTACTCGTTAGCTTGGAAAAAAGCTAACACGTTACAGAGCTCCGTTATCATTTTGCAAATGTAACAAAATACAGGTGTCGTTACTTGCCATGACTAACGGATGTTAATTTTCGTTAGTTTGTCGTTACTTTGTGTTTCGCTTTTAGTATATGACAGCTGTTTATAATAAAGCGCCTTATAAACTTCGGCAACACTACACTTGTTCAGAGTGATTATTTGTTTATTTATTTATTTGTACTTTGCAACGCCGGAGCATTACAGCAGAGGAGTGGGGTAAAGATCACATTTATACGTTCGAAACTCACACGAACAGCACAAGCCACCAACCAACAATATAAATAAACAATTAAAAGAAATTCAAAATTTCAATCACGCCAAAAATACTAACAAAGATATTCACATTGCATTGATCAGGTTAATAAAAGATTCACTGTCGGTAGATGTGTATGTGCATCCTGAACACGTGACGCTTCGCGAGCGCGATTCGTCAACTGTAGTGTATTCCTCAACGTGTTTAGCTGGGCCAGCTTGTTTGCCTGTCCTGAGCAGGATGCGCAATGTATCCTCGAACACGTCACGCTTCGCGAGCGCGATTCGAGAGCTGAACCTTGCCCATAGCACCTGCCTGGGAAGAAGAAACCGCTCTGAATAGAACGACCGGTCGCACGCCACGTAACGGACGCAAAATAGATCTCTTTATGCAATCAAAGTTAATCCGGTGAAATGAACGTTATTATATTCATTCACAAACCAACGTCGCGTTCCCAATTAACGACACGTCAGCACCCGGCCACCACTGACACACTTGTTTTGGTTCAAAGCGTGGGAACGTCAACGCTTCCAAAATTAGAGTTTATCCTTTTTGTTGTTGACAGAACGAGAATTTATTTGTTTTTGAAGATAAGGATGTGACCCGCTGGAGTAGCTAAGGACGCTGAGGCAAAATCCTTCTAGCGGCGGCGGACTGTTGCGTTCTGAACGGATGTCTCTTTCCAGCAAGACGGCTGCTCCTTCAGAGTATGGCGACGGTGATCTTAGCAGCTTCGGTGATAATCTCGCTCATTTTGGGCCCGGTCGTGGGAAAGTTAAAAATGTTTTCGAAATGAGTTTGAAATGACGTCGTTTGTGCATAGTTTTGCTGAGGTTTCTATGCCACTTTTACGTAGTGTACAGAATAAAAATTATTTTGTTTTCAAACAATGATGCGGTCATTTTCAATCAAAAGTAACGAGTAACGGGTAACGTCATTTGAGAGGAGATACCGTAAAATAATAACGACATTTCTTTACTCGCTGGTCACTTGGGATTGTAACGAGCACGTCAGTACTTTAGTAAAAAAACTAACGCATTGCAAGTAACGTCGTTACTTGTAACGCGTTAGTTCCAACACTGCAGTGTAGTTGCAAGATTTGTAAGAGCGAGATACCCTAAAAGTTTCATTTCAGACAGAAGGGACGCGCCGAGTTGTGTTAATACCGAATGGCTGAGGCCTGACGGTTCACAAACAGTCTTTTTCAAGTGATGGTTTTGTGACCTACGTGACTCTAGCATACACCAGTGTTTCGCGACTTCAGTTGCCCGCAAGCTTCCGGAGCTTCGAACTGTCGGCGCGTCAATCGACGGCAGCAAAGATAGCATCGTTGCTGAAATCCCGGGGCTTGTTAAGACGACACAGTTGTCGAACATTTGAAGCGACCATACTAGTGTTTCTGATGCGGGTTACCTTGAAGTTTGGGGTGAGGCAGCATTATGTTTCGCCATTGCAGAATACATCAAAATGAGTGCTTAAGCTCCTTGAGCTCAACGGACCCTCTGATATCCCAAGGCACCACACGTCTCTTCAGTTCTTTTGTATTGTGATGCCTTTTTCCATGCACTGGTAGGTTCATTGAAGGAGCTGTTCCGACCGTTGACAGCGGCTCCGAGGAGTGACCATATCCCCAACAGAGGCAGTAGAGAGTTTTAGGGAACAGTTTTTGCACATCCGATACGGTACGATGGGCCCTCCGGTACGAACTGCGCCTATGCAAGACTTCTGTTTTAGCGCATGCGCAGTGCGTACCGGAGGACCCACCGTGACCATATGAGATGTGCAAAAACGTTTTCTTAAAATTCTCTAGTACCAGGGTTAGGTAAACAAATTTGAAACAATGTCCTTTCCATATAGCGCTACCAGAACCCCCGGCAGAGGGCCTCGAAAATATTCTCTTTGCATTCCTCGTTCATACGTTTGATCAGCCCTAGTGAACTGTTTCTATACCTCTTTCTTTATTAATAACGAGAGTGGTTTCATTGCTCGTGAATATGGTGAAGGTGCAAGCGTTGTTGGAATATTTTTTTGTGGACGTATTTACTTGCTCAACGTAGCTGACCGTTCGAGCTTAGTGGAAGAGCCCTCTTGCTTGCAGCGTCAACGATTACACGGCCCGGAAAGTAAGATCTAATCAGATCATGCATCTATATCAGCTATTTGCGGGAGCTGTCTTCATCGATATCTGCTATTTCATTAATAGAACACTCAAGGCAATTCCCAACTGTGATCATGGTATATACAAACATTACTCAAAGTCTGATAAGCATGTTTGCGAGCGTACTCTATTACACGAAAACAAGAATCTGTGAAGCATACTCGAAATATTCGAGAACACATCGCAACTTCTTTTTTTTTTCTTTCACAGAACGACATGACAGGAACCAGCCACAAAGATTTTCCTTCGCCTAATGAGCACAGTTTGTTTCGTCTTTGTTTCGTCCGGGATGCGAGAAGTGCTCATTATCGCGCCGGTACCGAATTCCGTGTTACCCTTTCTGTGTTGACGATGTGCTCTGCAGTACATTAACACCGCCGTTCTGAAAACGGCTCCCGAAAACAATTCTAACGCGGCGCACAAAGACTCGGGCTCAGATTGCGAACAATCTTTTCGTCGTCGTCACACTCGTTGGAGTTATTTTTTTTTCCTGCTTCATTCTCTATACTTAACCTAAACCGTCATTCGGGAAGGCTGCGTAACCCTCTTTCCGCATAACCAACATTCTAATTTCTATAAATAGAAAATGCAAAACAAAACAAAATGTAATCAAAGCGGTCAAGCAGTATCTCGTGATTATCATGCTTGCCAGATAAAAACGCTAAAAAAACATACTCACAAAAAAGAAAAAAATACTTTCAGCAACGCACAATCTAGGAGGAGCATAAATACCTCGCTTTCAATTCATTGCGAAGATGAGTTTTCTTTACTTTCTTCGGCAGCCTTCATTCCACATCGTTCGCGAAGTAATCCAAGGATACATCTTGTTCTTGCTGTGTTCTGCATGCTTACGTTTTTATCCTCCACCCTATGTGTTCTTAATTCCTGCAGGAGATTCACGGCGACGCAGAAGTCACTCTACCAGAGCCTCGTAAACCTCGCCACAACATCGCATACCTCATTTCACCGCACCTCCGAATGAACTTCCTCCGGATCTTTTCTTTTTTCTCTTCGCCCGTTTACATTCCTTACTTTTCTTTCCTTCGCCTTATTCTGGTGGGTGCCGTTTTCTGATCATCTGCCTTCTTCGTTTTCGACAATGGCGTTGTTCGAACGTACGCGCTCTGCTTTCCTCGCTAAAACAAAGAGTATAATAGGAAAGCGTGCGGAAATTAAAGACGCCAAAGTTGAACGTACCGAGTGCTTCCCAAGTGAATATAATAAAAAAGTCAATGGAACCGACACGAATGCAACCTGGTTAGAGAAAGGTGAGAAAACGTAGGGGCGTGACTAATTCCACTTTAACATTAATCATTGCGCAATTCAGACTGGGCGCGTGCTGCTGCAGTACCGCATAGAATCTTTATGCAATCTTTATTTATCGCTGCTTGAAATACAGTTCAGATGTAAATCCCACATATGCTAATACTGGCTTATGCTGGATGCTGGTTATTTGGGCGAAGGCTGTCCATTACGGCACTGTTAATAGATCACCGGTTTACTCCAAGGAGCAAGTGCGCAACAAGAATTCAATAAGCTTACACGGCAAAGACGCCACCGCGGTGACGCGAACGCGAGCTCGAGAGAAAGAGAAAGAGAAAAAAGAAAGAGAAAGGAACATTTTTAGTTTCATTATTCGTCGTCGTTGTCCGATGACATCGTGGTCCGGTGATACCCTTCTGTAGTTTGTATCACCGGACTACGACTACGAGATCTGGATAAAATTTCTGACACAGTATATCTCATAATGCAATCTTAATTTACTCAAAAAAGTAATTTATTACAACCAAGCTAATTACTTCTATTACCGTCTGAATATGATCTTATACACCAACAGATTGTGTCAAGGTATCGTTTAAATATCTGAGTGATGAAAGAGTAACTTTTCGTATAAATTGAGCCAGCGGCTATCGTTTTCTTGTTTCTGTTGTTCGGTGTCACTGCTTTTGCAATACAATTTTTTTTCTGCTATTTGACGCAAGTCTGAGGTTAAGAAGAGAAAGAATACGTTCGTTTTTTTTGTATTTTGTTTTTTGGTGTCTGCGTAGTTATTTCGACGTACGAGAAAAATCTGAACTAAAAGCTTCCGAACGAAAGGAGAAGTAGCGTATTTTCCCGAAAGTATGGCGTGTCTCGCGTCTTGGGCGACGGTTCCTTTGTCAAAGTTTCGCGTCTCAAGTCCCATTAAGAGCACCGCCTGGCTTCGCAGCCATGGCACGCTTCCGGCTCCACATGCCCGCGAGCAACATTTCCAAGACAAAGGAACAAACCCGCATGCACCGAATGACTAGAGACACAAGATTCAATAAAAATGCTGCAACAACGCTCTTACGATTGAGAGCAAAGCAGGATGACACTTTAGACGTGCACGTGCAAATATAAAAGAGAATACGACTATGATAGGCAACCGAGTAAAGGTTGTGTTTTTTGGAGCACATATGTCAGTGTTTTTGTGCGTGCGTGCCTGTTTGTGCATCCGTGTGCGCCTGTGTGTATGCCCACGTGTGTGTCTGTCTTTTGTTCGTGTGCGTGCCTGCATGTGTGCGTGTGCGTCTCTGTGTGTGGTTGAGCATGTATGTCTGTAAGCACATACAAACTCATGACCGGGCTTAAAGGCACACACACAGACACACAGACAGGCACACACACATCGCTCAGATACACGCAATTACGTTGTCAGGACTGGAAAAGTATAAGGATGTTCGCCTCTTTAGTTTCTGTTCACGCAGCACGACATTCCTGAATGTCAGTATATTCCATTCTTCTGATAGAGACCAAGATCAAAATCAGGGCAGTGAAAGATCGACAACAAAGGTGTAAGAAGACGGTAGAGGACACTGAAACGGAAAAAAAAAGTACCACACCTCTCTCGTATTGAAACAAAGCTTCTGGGGAAGCTATTTTCCTTCCGGCCGGATTCTCTGGGCGACCCTTATCGCTGGAGGACTCAAATACGGCGACAGCCGAGCCGCGATCCCCGTAATTGACCGTCCAACAAGAAAGCCTATTTCTCTAGCCACCTACGGGCGTATTGTGTGAGATCTTGGACCCTAATATACACAGCGGGACCTAGAGAGACCAAGAGATTCGGACATCGGCGCCTGCTGCGGCTGGTCGGCGCTGCGGAGCTGGCCAACCGCAGCAGACTGCGATGTCCTGGTCCCTTTCCTTGGCCCCGCTTCGTCCCGCCGTGATGATATGGATCACCAACTAGCCCAGGTGCATGCCCTTCTACCGCTTCGCCCTGCCGTGATGATTAAGGCCCCAGTTTACGACGGCGTCGGACCATGTTCCACCGGGTATGACCCCTAAACCTAGAAGGTTTAGGGGTCAAACATATAGCCAGAAATACCTGTTTTTCTTTATGCACTGAAAGAAAAACGGCAAAAATCTACAGCTGCTAATCACGTATGACACAACATAAAGCAAAAATTGTGAATGCTTCTTTGAGATAAAACACTCGAAAGCAAAAGCAGCGTTAGCCAGAAAGTATTTGCCGTTCTGCTCACTGTAAATAGGGAACAAGAGAAAGCGTTTTTCACGTTTAAATGTTGTTTTCTAAAATCTACTCTCATAAACCTCGAATACGATAAATGCACCACTTAAAGACACCTCAGTAAAAGGTTTCAATGCACTCCGTCTGTTTGTTGTATTTTATTGATTTTTTTACGCCAAAATACCGCTCAGAACAAACCTCTAATAAAAAATAATAGTAATAAAAAAACAGAAGGCTGCTTAATTGATCGGGGAGTCACGTTGTCTCTCTCATTCATTTACTCAATCTTGTTTTCTATCTCCTGTACTGTTTTACCGTTTTTTCTTTTACTTTAGGAACAACGAGAAGGCTGACTGAATGAAGGGTCGCACCTGACTGCCTCACCTTTCCTCCGTTTTCTTTCTTTTTTTGTGAGGGGGTGGAGGGGGTAGCTGTGCTCGTAGATAAGTAATTAATACGGTTACCGCAGTCATTAGTTTTCTATCTTATCGCCGCCTCGGCTTTGTTATATTCGAACCTTTCTTCTCGCCCTCTTCCTTGTTTGTAGAGGGAAGGAGAAAAAAAACTGAACTCAAGCAGCTCTTATTACCTGGGCAGAAACTACCGCTTCATTAATGAGACCTGATTCGGTAAGTATAAGTATGAGCTAGAACATAAACACGAAAACGCAAATAATAGAAAGGAACATACACACCGCTGATTGACAGCTAGCCCATAAGTCCTATTCTTCGTCTTTTAACTTCATTACAATAACGTGGTTTCTGCGAAAGCTCTCCGAATAGGAAGTACTTATGCTAAAGACGAAGAGGAAGTAATTGAACCTAGTTGTTCGTCAATGCTGTGTACGTTCCTATCTCTCCTTCGCGGTTTTCGTGTTTATGTACTAGCCAACGCTCATGTTTAACATGTACCAACTGGCTCCACTTAAGATTGCAAGACCTGATTTGTGGGTGCGGCCCAGAGAGCGTGTTCACGTCGTATGGCGGTTTCGACAGCCGAACGTTAAGCCTTGGTCAGACTGATAAAACATCTTACGAAAGACACTAAGCAGCCACTGTTTGACGCGTGTTTCTTCCCTCGTATGGCGATACTTTTACGCTGGTCATACACACACTATCTTTAGGCACGTTCAAAGCATACCTAAGTATGAAGCAGACCTGCTCCGAGCATCTTTGCGGCGTGACTGAATGTAATTTTGTCACCATGTCTGCAGCGTACAAGAAGTCTGTTATATGAACGTTTTAACAGTGTAGCTGTGGCTAGGGACTTTCTAAAGACGACATACTGAGTCTGGCGTCTTCGCTGTGCAATGCACTACACGCAGCGGGGTAAAACAAAATCATAATTTTTCTGTTAAAAAAATCACATATATCTGATTTATCTCAGTTTAATCAAACGTATTCGATATAAATCAGTTTAATTTGACTTAAATTACTAAAGCTAAAAAAGAGTAATTCTTTAACACTACCATTATATTTTTTTAACGCGGCACGTTAATCGATCAAGTAATCCGATCACTGATAAGAACCAGCACGCGGCCAGCTGCACTCGCGCCGCGCATTCCGAATCGTCGCATGAAAACTCAGGCTCGGTTAGATATTTCATTTTCCGGAGGTGGGTGTAATTTGGTCTATCGGCGGACGTCGAATTCGCAGCCCTTTCTGACCTCCTCTTCACCCTCTCTCTCTCCTCCTCCGCCCCATTGGCCTTCTCCCGCCTTATTTTTTTATTTTCGTTTTGTTTACTATATTGTAGCCTACTTTGCAGCTGCAATATTGGAGCTTACTTTGAATCTACAATAATTGAGCAATGTTGGTGAAGTTAAGATGTCGTCTCTTTTCTCCTTTTCTTCCCATTACTTTCCGTTTCTTTCGTTCTCACTCACTTCCTTCTTTATCCCGATAATCAGGGGTAAATAACACAACTTATCTATAGCAAAATAAATAAGACTATAGCATACCTCTTAGTGGTAATCACTCTCTGTAATCCTGGGTTGGGGAGTAATCAAGTCGCGGTATTTTGTTTAATCATGCGAATTACTGTTGAGGGCGTCCAAGCAACGCCAGTGAATGCGTAAGCACTTCAGAAAATCGTAATTATCATGTAACGCTTCGGTCAGCAGGGATAAGAAAGAAAGTAGCGGCGCATCAGCAATAGAAGACGCATTGCAACTTACAACACTACTCTAAAGTATGGTTCATACAATTGCGACTGCTTATGGACGTGTGCCTAAATACCTCTTGAAATACCTTAAGGAGAAAACACACGCTTGCGAGATCTACCGGGCAGCGGTGGAACACTTAAAATTTGAATATATTTCGCATTTCTTTCGGTCATCATTCTTTGTTTCGTCTTTTTGTTGGCTTGAAACCTTACGAAAATGTTACAAACGACCATTTCTAAGCGATAGTACCTACATTTGATCACGCCAATACCTAAAAAAACCTTCGCTCCAGTGAAATGCAGTTCACGGGTCACCTCGTAGATGGCGCCAGCGTAGCAGTTTCGTTTCTTGTCGTAACAGATCGAAAGAACTCGGTCGTAAGCAAAACGCAGTTATTTGTACGGGTCTTTAATCTGTTCCTTCTACCACGTAATACAACAGTTATGAACCCTAAGTTGATGCTTTTATATTCACCTGCTTTTTTTATTGAGTTACCCACTGGAAGATGGACGTTCTGAGCACGTGAGTTTTAGTCAGCTTTCATTCTAGTAGTGCGTGCAGCGTTGCAACTGGAAAGAACCCCCCCCCCCCCTAAAGCACACAGCAGGGCACAGAAGGCTTTACTTATACTGACGTCTAACTCAGGAATAACGATTGTGACAATACCTGGAGTTGAGTGTACGAACACAACGCTGAAACGTTTCTGTGAGTTTTGGAGTTTAACAAAACTTACAGCGTCCTGAATCGACTCGGAAACAAAGATAAGCCGTTTTGTTTCGACGGCTGCACATACGCTTTTTAGGTGGGCCCTTATCTCTCGGGGGCTGTGGGTACGTCGTTTGTTTTATATTATTTTGTAGGTGCCGAATAAAGTTTGAGTTTCTTGCAGACAATGAGCACGTACAGAAACTTCGTTCTGAAAGAAGTTGGCGATGCCACTAAGAGCGGCGTTTCTTTCTTCCGTCTACAGCCCACTCTGAAGATGAAACTGATCACGGAAGCCTTCGCCCAATAAAAAACTCCAAAAACAATAAATAAAACACACGAACCCTGAAAGAAAGAGGCAGCCAAAAATGAATTCAGTTGTTCCGGTGTGCGTGGGCGGCCGGCACAGATGAAACCGCTTTCAATTATTAGAAGAGGGCGGGATACAATAAAGTGAAACTTGACAAAACAAACATGTAACGAACGCGAAAGAGCACCTGGGTAAAAGCGTGAACTACAAAGTGACAAAGTGAACCAGGTCTCGGGCGGATAGAGAGAGCTTTCCATCCGACGCAGCACCGTGCTCTCAAAATCGATTCTTCGATTGTGTTTTGTTAAAAAGCAGCCCCATCCTTTTCCCCGCTAGACTAATCTTTAAAATTGCTCTTCGGCTAAATATCTTCAACTCGTTTTTTTTTAGATCTTAAATGAATACAAACTATGGCCCACAAAAATTAGTTACCAAAAAAAAAAAAGAAAAAGCAAAACATACACATTTTCTCTGCCCACCCCCGCCCACAGAATGGGACATTTTATACGATTTTACGCAAATACCTGCGAAAGAGTTAAATAACACGAATATTGGACGGTAACTAAACCAAAAGAACGCAAAACGCGCTACAGCATCCACGAGCAGCCCGCAGTTTCAAAGATTTTAGAAGGTGCATGCGCAGCAGCTGATGGACGTGGCGTCTGCTAAGGTAAACGTTGATCGCCTCAACCTCCGCGGGCAGTATGCGCTAGTGACACTTAACTCATTGCTGTATAATGACGTTCTAGAGCAAGGGTGGCCAGACTGACCCGGCCTAAGAGCCACAAACAAAACCACGAAACTTCCAAGAGTCGTAAGGGAAAGGGGGGGGGTGGCAAACTTTCGTCCAGAGCAATAAACGAAACTCAAACTACTTTCATCTATCCGAGTTAAAAGCAGTCCAATTGCACGTAAGGTATCAGTAGCACAAGACTACCAAACCCCAGCCTGTCTTTCGATTTAAAACGCGTTCCATTTCTTTTTTTGGGGAAGTGCTGGTGCAACACCTCCTAGAGAAGACGGCCACAGCGCTCTTCTCGTGACGTTGCAAAGGAAGGCCATCGGGGGCGCGCGTCGAAGCGAAGGCAACGCGCGTGGATCGACCGTCGTAGCGCGCTTTTAGTCACATACGCGCGTCTTATTAGCTAAAAGGAAAGCTAAACATAGCAACGGGTCTAGAAAACATTTTATTGCACGGGCAAAATATTACCCCGCTAAATAATCGGTACGAAATGGCACGAGGTATGCGTATAAGACGTATATAAAAAAATGTGATTGTCTTAAGTCGAAAACATTGAGTCACGCAATTACTGCTGTAGGAATGCGTATTTTATACAGAAATACTTCGACAAAATGGCGAGACACGCAGTGATTGGACACAGCAAAACAGATCACAGTTAAAAATCAGGTAGACGTAGTCAACGCGGACACGGCTAGACAAGTGTCACTTACGATCATGTAAGCGATGTTATCGCGTGCAGTCACTGAATTCTTGTATTATACCCCGGCCACATGGCAAAATTAAGGTAAATTCGATCGAATGACATTATGGAGTCGACAAATCAGCTTGCGACGCGCGTATAATCACTCAAAACCGCGAGCTGATTGAATCCCATATCATTGAATGAAAATAGATTAACTTTTCTTGTGGCAGAGGTACTAAACTTACTTAGTCAACTAATTCACTTCTCCCTATGGGCTCGAGCTGCCTTAGAACAAAATATAACTTATTTGGTATACAATACTACTATTACCTTAATACAGTTAAGATTCTAGTATAAACGCGGTAAGGGAAAACAATAACATTACTATAAATAATCACATAACCACAAACAACGCACTTTCAATAATCACACAAATTTGTTTTTCACCTTCCAGTGAAAACTAGATTACCATGCATATTTACAAATGTCGACGCAACTGCACACAGATAACAACAAAGAATAAAATTCCATTCTATCAGTCGATTTAAAAAAAAAGAATGACCGCATCTCCACGTTGTGAATGATGTTGATTGGGCCGAAGCTCTGGTGGTGCTGATGATACTGATTTTATTGTTCATAGGTAGTGCTGATGGTGCTTATTTTTGTTTATTGCTCATAGGTAGTGCTGAGTTCCGGGTTGCGTTTCGACTTCATTATTACTGTAGTAGAATAGACAGTTGGGCGAGTTGGTATATATTGAACATAGTTACAGTTGCGCACACGAGGACAGGGACAGAGAAGAGGAACACGTAGACGACAGACAAGCGCACTTGTTTGTCGTCTACGTGTTCCTCTTCTCTGTCCCTGTCCTTGTGTGCGCAACTGTAACTATGTTCATTATTACTGCTTTATGATCGGTGAAATGCAGAGCCAGTGGTTCTTCTAGCGGATCAGCTTGGATCCGCTAGAAGCCGTGGGAACGCATCTCCACCGCTTAAGTCAACGGTCCACGTCAGAAAGAGAATGTGTGGTATGGAACGTGGTTATATACGCATTTGAGCATTTGACCGCAGCGTCCTCTCGTTTATAAACGTTGAGCCAATGCATGCAAAGTTTAACGTGATTATATACGCATTTGACCGCAGCGCCCTCTCCTGTATAGACGTTGAGCGGCTACATGCAGCGTTTCATCCATGACAAAAAAACCTGCTCTTGAGTTACTACCACATCTCAGAGCCCCTACTCGTCCCGCGATCGTGGCCGAGTGGTTAAGGCGATGGACTAGAAATTCATTGGGGTCTCCCCGCACAGGTTCGAATCCTGTCAACTGCGCAAACATTTTTTTTTTTATGTGAGCACGGACGCCGGACGGACGTACGGACAAGGCTAGACCCTAAGGAGCTTCGCCCCTAAAACACGATTGCAGCAGTTTACTCGCGTCCAACATGACCAAGAAAGCCAGTAAATAAGTCGTTTCTCACCTGTCGATCGTATCCATACGTTCCACAATATCTGTGACGAAAACATTTGAACACGAACTCCAAGAAGTCTCTCTATGTCGAGAGAGAGGTCTATTGATAATTGACCAGAGTCATCGTTGGCTAGTTGTCACACACGTCACTCAAACCGTAGCAGGACTTGTTCCACGAATCCCAGTAAATGCCGTAGTATCAAGCGAACACAAAAAAACTACCCGAGACTGCGGTGATGACACAAAAACGAGGGGGAAGAAGGACACAAGTCTCAAAAGTTCCACACACGAGAGCAGCGGCGACGAAAGGCTTAACGTTGTCCACCCATCTCTTCCTCGTGTGCACTCCCTGCGGCAATGACTGGACTTTTTTTCGGTTTCCTTCCCTTCTGAAATGTCTCAGCGTTCCTTTTCAGACGGCCAGTACCTCACATACAACGTAAATTTACCAGAATCAGAGCTCGTATGACGGAAGATGTCACATCCGAGCCGGTCCCTTCGAAAAGTGTGGGATAGCTGCGGGACTGTACGTAGTCCCGCGGTTACGGGGATAGGAATACTCATAAATATAAATTTGGTACTTTCAACCTTGGTATCGCGTTGTACATTACCTTTACAATATATATATATATATATATATATATATATTAAATTGTACAGGACTGAGCTTTTAAAACGTATATTAATGTCGGATAAACGCGCACGAACACCACCGCGCCGCTTGACTAGAAACATTTTTTTCCACGTTGATAGCAGATATTTTCTCACGTCGTTGCGCCATGGCCTTAATTTCTCCGACATTGTGACGTAACCACTTGGAGCGCTGCGGCCTTCTTCTCTAGGAGGTTTTGGCTTGTGTGACCGGGAGGGAGGCGGATAAGTGAGGTAAGGGGAGGGGGGTAGAGGAGGGAGCCGGCGAGCCGCACTTTAACACGCGAAGAGCCGCATGAGGCTCGCGAGCCGCAGCTTAGCCACCCCTGTTCTAGAGTTTGTTTTTCAGAAGCTACTGGAGCTGTAGGTCACGCGGCTGGAGATGTGATGTACTCAGATTCGAGATTCAGGCACATTGCTTGCCGAATTTTAAGTGGAGAGTTGAAAAACAAAATTGAAAACAAAGTTCTCTCTATCCTGTGCCACACAAGGCATAAAAGGTTGCACATTGTTTACAAATGAAATTCGTTGCAGTTCACCCCAACCGCAACCAAATTAATTCCCAGTTGCTTCTACAAGTTCCGATGATGCTGAGGTAAAACGTCATTGAATTGAATTCAATTGAATAAAATTGAACTAATATTTATTTAAATTTTTTCGGTGCAAGCCCGGCAGGAAGGCGGAGACAAAAAGGCATTTTTGCCTGAATGCGGCCTCTAACCCCGTAGCTTGCAGCAAGCACACACAATTGTAGAAATAATGCAAAAGCCCAAAATGCGAAGTTTATAGTTATGGCAACGCGTAAATGTACTGATTGGACAGCTACAGCTTGTCCCATAAAGTTCTAAAACCGTTCTAGCCGAGCAGGAGAAAAAACTATTGTAGAACTATTGATGCACTATTTGTGCTCTTATAAAACATAATGTTATATTTTTGGTGCACTTTTATCTGTGCTGAGCACTTCGATTCAGACGTGAAGCTTTTAACCAACCCTTTATGTAGAACAAATAACAAGGAAATCTTGAAGTTATCAAAATCGTAAAACAAGTTACGCGCGTTGACAAAATTTTCCCTCGCCGCCGCGACGCAATGCACACACGCGGCCTAGACACACAAAGATCTGGCACACACATTCACACTATACATAAAAAGACTCATACAAACAAACTCGCACAAAATACCACATAAGCGCGCGCAAATACGTAGACAATGTAGAAATACTTTTGCTGTGTATGTTGCGTATGCACACACACACCCGCAACTATTCAGGACAAATATTTGCAGTGAGCGCGTCCCAGCATTTAGCCGAACTCGGGACGTCCGAAGGCGAGCTTCTCACTGTCCAGTCGGATGTCTTTTAAATGTCGTCCTCCCGTGCAACCAACCATCTCAAAAACAAAGCGGTGCCAGCACACGAAGCAGCGGTAGCGCTTCATCCCACTGCCTGAGAATCAACCGAGGCGTGCCGTTTTCCTGGCGAAGATTATGTCCCTTCTGGCCATAAGCCGGCAGCGAACGTGAGGGCTACGCGCCTCTTGTCCAATCAGCAGTCAACCAGGTACCACCTTACCGTCCTCTTCAACATATACACAAAGATGGGTTTCAGCGCATCGGGTGTCACGAAGCCCAACGGCTGATTAGTCCGTCCAGGCTCGCAGACTCGGCCGTATCGCCTGCTTGGTTTAGGAAGAGTACGGCACGACGGTGGAAGTCTCTAATTAGCCGAGAGCCTTTCCGTGTCAGTCGACGCTCCGGGCCCGGCGGTATAGCGCTTGCCAAACTGTCAGCAATCTGCCAGTTCGACCCGACTGCCTTCCGGCACACGTGCGAACATCGACACCGGTTCTGCGATCCAAACGCTACAGTCTGTTGCAGTGATAAAAGTGCTATCGTCATGACGCGCGCTCGTGTTTTGTGGGTTTGCGGTCATCGGCTAAACCGATGACACGCAGGAAAAAAAGTGTAGGGCCACGGCGCCTTCACTGTGCGTGATTGCTATGGTCGGTGATTGTAAACATACAAAGACGATAAGCGTCGTGACGAGGCACTTTTTGGCGCTACTTGATTAGGGGGGTGTGAAAATAGTGGTTCGAATCGAATAGCGCAGCTGTCATTCCCAGCATCGACACTGCAAAAATAACCGGTAGGTCTTGGTTTTCCCTAGCACTGTGAAAGCTATTAATGACGCAGAACTATTCGATCAGAACCACATTTTGCACACCTCTATTGATTAGCTGCGTTGAGTCGTACCATGAGCTGTGTTACGACTCAAAAGTGATACGGAGTGTAGTTCCGCTCAAATCAAGGTCGCTTCGCTTCGTCCGGCAAAGAAAACCGGGCGGTGTCGACGTGGGTAAGACCTGGTAAGACTGTCTTATCTGATCGTGGCCGCACAGCAGCTTGCGATGGAGCTGGCTGATATTAGAATACCCAAGC